>PVJS01059762.1:0-11427 GCA_004027185.1 Glis glis
AGGGGAGAGGGGAGGGGAGGGGAGGGGAGGGAGATCTTCCTGTCTGCTTCCTGATTCCCCTTCACCCTTTGGCCTTTGTCCAGCTCCTTCACTAGATAAGAAGAGGGAGGTAGGAGATCTAGGCAAGTGCATGTGCACGCGCACACACACACACACACACACACAAACATGCAGATGCACACATGTGTGCACACACACAGTGAGCTTCAAAAGCAGCTCTCCAGCCGGGCGTGGTGGCACATGCTTGTAATCCCAGTACTTGGGAGGCTGAGACAGGAGGATCACAGGTTTGAGGACAGTCTCAGCAGCTTAGCGAGACCCTGTTTCTAAATTAAAAAAAAATAAAATAGGGCTGGGGGTATAGCCCGGAGGTAGAAGGCCCCTGGGTTCCACCCCCAGTACACACACACACACACACACACACACACACACACACACACACAGCAGCTCGCCTGAATGGTGAGCAGCAAGTGGCCAGGTGAGGGAGGGGCAGAGCTCCTGCCAGCTGAGCTCACAGCACCCTCTGTGTATCGGTCCTCACCTGGCCCTGATAACTGAGCTGAATGTTACTTGTACTATAAGCCACAACCCCAGGCACCTGAGTACTTACAATTACTCTTGCATAATAATCCTATTACTATTATTATCAATGATATAGTCATTCAAGAGAGACAGGGAGAGCCACACCACCGGGGCTCAGATGCAAGCCTGGGGTCTCATGTGTTTTCCCATGACCTGCAGGCCCTCTAGTCCCCCCACCCGCCCATTGCAGCATGCCCTGCCTGACCTCCCCTCCTGTCTGTCTTCTTGACCTCCCTCCCTCCCTCTCCTCCATCCCCAAACAGCCACCTGTTTGGTCCAAGGCTCCAGATGACGTATTTAGGTTTAATGAGTTCCTAATAAATCACCATTAGTATATTGTTAGTAGCAGAAATGTGTTGTTGGTATTGGTTTTTAGTGCCAGATACAGCTTCTGGGGGACAGACTCCAGGCCTGGACACTTCTGTGCCTTACCCCCAGGGACTGCCTTCTGCCTCAGTTTACCTTTCTGGACCAGCGTCCTGACTCCACTTCTCCTGCCTGCACCAGTGAGACCCAAACAGGGCCCATCAGAGCACATCTCGCCATTATGGATGGGGATGAGAGACAGCATGGGGGCGTCCAAACCTGCTCCAGAGCCAAAGATCAGAGGTTCGTCGGGGAATGGGCTTGAACTTGACGTCTGGGGCCCCTGAGGCAGCTCCTGCCCTGGTTATGGTCACCCCATCCTGCACCGGAAGTGGACAGGGTCCCAGTTAGGGCTTGGGCTCAGAACCAGGCTTCCCAGTCTGGGCCCTTCTCTGCCATGGGATAGCTATGTGGCTACGGGCAAGATAGCCTCCTGCTCATCTGCTTCCTCTGGGGGAAATGGAAGTAATAAGTGTCCCTAGCTCATGGAGGGTGGGGGAAGATTAAATGTGAGTCTCCATGAAAGGTCTGTACCATGTCACCATCTGTGGCAGTTCTGGACACCACCACCACCCCCCCTGTGTTGTCCTAGAACTGTCCTGGCCTGGCTCTTAAAAGCCAACTGTGAGCCGGGTGTGGTGGAGCATCCCAGTGCTTGGGAGGCTGAGACAGGAGAATCACAGGTTCAAGGCCAGCTCAACAACTTAGCAAGACCCTCAGCAACCTGGTGAGTCATTGCTTCAAAATAAAAAATAAAATAGGGCTGAGAGTGTAGCTCAGAGGTAGAATTCCCCTGGGTTCCATCCCTAGTACTGCAATAATAATAATAATAATAATAATAATAATAATAATAAAAACTTGTCCACAGTTACTACTAACTAGTGGCATAGCCGGGATCAAACACAGGTCTGTTCAACTCCAAAGCCCAGGCACTTGCCGTGTGTCCCACAGCCCAAATGTGTAGGATTCAGCCTTATTGGTATTTATTAAACATTGCCATTTGACTCATAGCCCACCTTCAGGAGCTTATGGTCTCACTCTAGAGGCAAGGTATGCTCACCTGGGGTGATAAAGAACAACAGTACAAGTGGTACACGCTTCAAATCTCAGTACTTAGGGGGCTGGGACAGGAGGATCGCAGGTTCAAGGCCAGCCTCAGCTACTTAGCGAGACCCAGTTTCAAAATAAAAAATAAAACAGGCTGGGGGTGTGGCGCAGAGGCGGAATGCCCCTGAGTTCAATCCCTAGTACAAAAAAAAAAAAAAGAAAGAAAGGAAGGAAGGAAGGAAGGAAGACAGAAAAGAAAAAGACATGGCCCAAAGGTCTTCCTTCTGAGCAGCCTCCCCTGAGCTCCCCAAACCCAAGGTCTTTCTATATTTTTGGCGCCCCGTGCTAACACTGTCTCTATCAAGCAGCACAGCTCTTGTCCCTTTTTTGTGGGTCCTTTCCCCCCAGACTCTGACTCCTCAGGGGCAGGAGCAAGGCCTCCCCATCCCTGTGTCTGTAGCTCTTCCACTAACCAGTGAACAATGGATGCTTGATAGAGATCGACAGCACTGACTGAACTTGAAACCAGGAGGGCTCATCTGGAGGCGAACACGAGGAGGTCCCAGGACTTTCCACAATGCATAGCGAGCACAATTTCCCCCTCAGTAAAATGAGTGAGATAGAAGAGATGACTTCTAAGATCGCCCAGCTTTAAAATATCATAATCTATGGTCAATAGAATGTGTTACTCCTAAAAGGTAGAACTGACTGAAAATAGGTTAAGAAAAGTGATGATTCATGGTGTGTAAGGCTGTCTTCCCCGCAGGCTTGTACTCCTTGAGAGTAAAAAGGATCTAATTTGGTTTTGTTTTTGTTTTTAATCTCCAGCACTGAGTAGGATAACTGGTCATGAATATACTCATTAAAGGTTTACTGGATGGATGGATGGATGGATAGATGGATGGATAATGGATGGATGGATAGGAAGGACAGAAGGATTCAAGGATGAGCTGGGTGTGGTGGTGCATGCTTGAAATCCCAGCACTTGGGAGGCTGAGACAGGAGGATCGCAGGTTCGAGGACAGCCTTGGATCTTTAGTGAGGCCTTCTGCAACTTAGTGAGACCCTGTTTCATAATAAAAAATAAAATAGGGCTAGGGGTGTATCTCAGAGGTAGAATGCCCCTGGGTTCCATCCCTAGCACAAGAAGAAGGAGGAGGAGGAGGAGGAGGAGGAGGAGGAGGAGGAAGAGGAGGAGGAGGAGGAGAAGGAGAAGGAAGAGGAGGAGGAGGAGGAGGAGGAGAAGGCAGCAGGGATTGATGCATGATGAATGGATGAATGGATGATGGATTAATGAATGATAAATGGAAAGATGGAAGGATGCATGGATGGATGGATTCAAGAAGGATGAATCCATGGATGGATTGATGATGAATGGACAAATGATGGATGGAAGTATGGAAGGATGGAAGGATGGATGATGGATGATTGAATGATGGAAAGATGGGTGGATGGATGGCAAGATAGAAGAATGGAAGGGTGGGTACATGATGGGTGGATGGATGTTAGATACAATGACAGACAGTAATGGGTTTTCCAGAAAAGCCAGTGGCTTAAGTGATATCTTTAGCCTTCTAGAGATAGTGTCATAAAGATCATCCACAGCCTTCCCCAAGCCCTGGATGTTTGGGTCAGAGGCAGGAGTGGGCTACACGGTTCATTAGTCCACCCAGATTTAATCATTACCGTGTTCTTATCTAGGAGCTTTGTTATTGGGTTAATTAACATTCTAATAACAAAAACAACTGTGTTTGCATAGCACTTGATAGTTTTCCAACTGCTTTCCCATAAATTACTTCATTTGCACCTCCTGGCAATCCTAGAAGGCAGGCCTGGGGGCTCCGCACCTCTCACCCCCATAAACTAAGGTTTAGAGAGGTTTAAGGGGCTCCCTCCGGGCCGTCAGCCATGGACTTTAGCCTGGGTCCCATCCCTTCTGCCTGGACACTTCCCACCGCCCCCGCTCGTGTCCGCTCTTACTATGATGTGAGGAGCCACACAGAACCACCTGTGCCCCGGACCCCTCGGACAGCCCTCCTCCCTCCTGTCCCCCAGCTCCACGTCCTTCCCCTCTTCTACATTAGCCCCGCCACTTTATTTGTGTCTCTCTGGGGACACTTTTCACCTCTCGCATTGGTGTTGTCTGGACGTGTGTCTTTTCTCCCCTGCTTTTGATTTACACCATAAGCTCGTTGGTGACAGGAGTTTGTGGTGCAGATTGTAAAACACAGACACACATGCTGGCACCTCACCCTGTACTCCGCGTGTGCCCTGAATAAATAAATGAGGGCCGCGCGCAGCGATGCACGCCTGTCATCCCGGTTACTGGGGAGGCTGAGACAGGAGGATTGCAGGTTTGAGGCCAGCCTGGGCAACTTAGTGAGGCCCTGTCTCAAAATAAAAACTAAAGAAGGCTAGGGGTGTAGCTCAGTGGTAGAGTACCCTGGGTTCAATCCCCAGTACCACAAAAATAAATAGGAAGGAAGGAAGGAAGGAAGGAAGGAAGGAAGGAAGGAAGGGAAGGAGGGGGGGAAGGGAGGGGAGAGGAGGGGAGGGGAGGGGAGGGGAGAAAGAAAGAAAGAAAGAAGAAAGAAAGAAAGAAAGAAAGAAAGAAAGAAAGAAAGAAAGAAAGAAAGAGAAAACGAATTTACCACACATGGGCGAGAGTTTGGCACACTCTGACCCTGGTGCACTTGTCCACCAGGGATGCCAGTTGGTAAATGTAGGTCTCCCATTCAGACTCCTTTTCTCTGAGCTCCTGGACACCCAGACCCTGGGGTGAGGCTCTTATAACTAGAGCCTGCCCAAGCCCCCTAAGCCACCACCCAAAGAGTGCGGTGGGACCGCAGCACCTTCCTGCCAACAACTCTTAACGGCCAAGGGGTACCAGGATTCCTCAGCTCCACATGGTCTCCTCACAGTCCCCCACTTGGCTGGAGAAAATCTGAAACTTTTGTGCCTGGTCTGAGTGTCACCGCAAAGAGGACATATGGCCTGACCCTCCCCGCTCTATGCGTATATGGTTACAACCAGCCAAGAGTGAGATTAACATCCGTGTTCTACGGTTGAAGAAACTGGGTCAGCTCTCAGCGAAGGTGACTTGCTTGTTCTTGCTCAGAGAGGCAGCAAGAGGCCAAGCCAAGAGCCAAACAAGCCACACCCTGTCCACTCAGCCTCCGCCACCGGGAGAGATCCTCCTGCCCGCCACTCCTGCCCCAGGTCCTCCATGAAACCCCCTGACAACAGGGGGAGGTTTCAAAAGAGCTGCTCCATGAGACGTCTGGAGGAAGGTTGACACTTCTGCTCCTGAATATGGAAGGCCAGCTGGTCCTCACAGGGACAGAAGCTGGGATGGGGCATAGCTGCGTGTGGTGGCACACACCTGTAATCCCAGTACTTGGGAGGCTGAGATAGGAGGATCTCAGGTTTGAGGCCAGACTCAGCAATTTAGCGAGATTCGCAGCAACTTAGCGAGACCCTGTTTCAGAATTAAAAAATAAAATAGGAGCCAGGTGTGGTGGCGCACGCTTGTAATCCCACTACTTGGGAGGTTGAGACAGGAGGATCACAGGTTCACAGCCAACCTCAGCAACTTAGTGAGGCCCTCTGCAACTTAGACCCTGTTTCAAATTAAAAGATAAAAAATTGGGCTGGGGGTGTAGCTCAGAGATAGAATTCCCCTGGGTTCAATCCCCAGTACCACAAAAAAATGAATAAATGAAATAAAATAGGGCTGGAGGTATGGCTTAGAGGTATAATACCCCTGGGTTCAATCCCCAGCAGAAAGAAGAAAAAGAAAGAAAGAAAGAAAGAAAGAAGAAAGAAAGAAAGAAAGAAAGAGAGAGAGAGAGAGAGAGGAAGGAAGGAAAGAAGGAAGGAAGGAAGGAAGGAAGGAAGGAAGGAAGGAAGGAAGGAAGGAAGGAAGAGTGGGGCCCACCACCAGCAGCCTTGGGCTAGGAACCTTCTCTCTGGGTCACAGCTGCCATTTTCCCGCCAGTGACCACCATGAACAAGGGGCCCCGCTGAGTCGGACACTGGCCCCTTGCGCCTCCTCCTCTTGGCTCGTGGAAACCAAGACAGCATTTTAAAATGCTTCCCCCGACCCCTTCTCCAAGGCTTTGGTGTGGGAACTTGCTGTTTTGGCCAGATGAGCCAGTCTGGATGGGAACGTTAATTTATTTGAGGGGTCAAGGGTCAGAGGAAAGGTGTGGATAGGTGTCTGGAAAGGAGTGTGCCTGGGGAGAAGGCGTGGGGAATGGGCGCAGGGTGCCAACATGCTGTCCCCACGATGCCCTGCTGGGCCCACGAGGACGTGGCGGAGGCATGCACAACTGTGCCGACTCTGAAGTGCTGCCCTGTGGCCCCGGCAAAGGCGAGAACCGGCGGCCAAGGAAGGGCCCTGGAGACCCTGAGCCTCATCCCGGGAGTCTGGGTCTGTCTGAAAGCCTGTCTGCTGGGGGCGCTGTCGCTGGAGAGAGCCTGTCGCTTGTTGTGCTGAGCCGGTGGTTGTGTCCTCTCCGGGCCCACACCACAGTGTAGGTGATGACATCTCCCCTGCTCCACCCCGCCCTGTCTGTTTTGCTTACCGCCGCATCCGCAGTGCCCAAGCCAGTGCCCGCCACAGGACGTGCTCTCAGTTAAGTCACAGAATCAAGCTGGGCACCGTGGTCCACACCTGTATTCCCAGTACTTGGAGGGCTGAGACTGGAGGACCACAGGGTCGAGGCCAGCCTCAGCAACTTAGTGAGACCCTCAGCAATTTAGCGAGACTCTGTTTCAAAATAAAAAATAAATAAAATAGGGTTGGAGGTAGAGTTCGGAGGTAGAACACCCCTGGGTTCAGTCTCCAGGGGGAGGGAAGAGTTACAGAATAAATCCGCTTCTGGGCCCCAGTCCTAAAAGGCTCAGAGAAATGAAGTCTGTGGCAGTTTTTCAAACCCCCAAAAGGGCCCCTGAACTGCCTAAGGGAGGACCCGGAGCCAGGGCAGCCACAGCCCCTGGCACGGAAAGAGGCAGCAAGTTTCCTGCAGGAACCGCCCTCCTGCCATCAGGGTAGGGAGCTACGACAGGCCCTGCTGGCAGTGTGGGTAAGAGCCTTCCCTCTTGAGCCACCACTGACCAACTGGCAGTGGGGTCAGAGGGCCCTTGCTGACCCCGGGCTCACCCACTGGGGGCAGAGCAACCTGTAGAGGGTTTGTGAGGACTGTGGCGGCCTCTGCTGGTGGCCCGCGCGCATAGCTTTGCACTTCCGGGCACCTTGGGAGACGCAGAGACCCCTGAGGGGAACCTCAGCCTGGATGGGCCTCCTTCCATGGAGACCAGGGACTGGATCCAATGCCACGATCGACCTCGGCGACTGTTTTGCAAAGGCAGCTTCTGCTTGTCAGGATTCTTTGGGTTTGTTGCTATTCGGGAAAGCTGGCTGTCCATCCCGGGCCAGGGCTGGACCGGACCACAGAGATGCCCCCGCACCCACCCTTATTTGCAAGCAAAGAAGAGCGCTTGAACTGGGAGACATAAACCACTCGAGCAAGGCTCGCACGCATTCACACGTGAGTCAAGGCCACAGATGGGTCCTACACCAGGTCTCCTTGACGTGTCCCCTTGCATGGGCCATCATCTCTCAGTCGCAGCATCACAGCACACCTCGGCCGCTCCCTCTCTGCCATCTCACTACCATGCTGCAGCTCTGAGACCCAGCTTCCCGCCTGGCTCCACTCCGTGTCCCTGCCGTCAAACGAGAAGCCCCTGCTGTCCCCATCCCCAGGCTGCGCTCAGGAGCCATCGCACTGCCGCCCAGCACCTTGCTGTGAGCGGTGCAGAAGGACAGACCTCGCTGGCTCCCTTCCGTATCTCTCAGTAAAGGTGAGAGTGGAGGGTTGCTATGGACACTGCCGCTGGGCTCTCCCTCCTCGGTAATAATCTGAAGCCAGCCTCCCTGCTGGAGTCCCGGTCTCTAATTGCCAGGCCTCCAGGGAAGCCCGATGCTTCACCGGAGGCACTGGGCCTGGGTTGAGGAGGGAAGGAGAGAGGGACAAGATGGAAATCACCCGAAATTGGAAGCAACAAGCTCGACCCGGGTAGGCAGATTGACAGAAACAATGTCGATTTTGCCAGAATTAGAAAAGCACTAGTGTCTTAGCAGGCTCCCCATCAAATCGGACACTTAATCACTGCGCCGGCATCGCAGTGGGAGGCCAGGAGGAAAAAAGGAGCCGAGAGGCCCAGCAGCTGTGTGCGCGCAGGGAGCAGGGTCTGCAGGGGAGACCTTCTCCGCCCTTGTACTCTTGTGTAACAGCCATGGTTCCAGGGGCGTTTTGGAGCTGGATTTCCAGCCACTCTGCTGCTCTGTGAGCAGACGCAGGTCCTCACTGCCCCACAGGCCCCCTCGTTCAGCCCCACAAGGAAATCAGATCTTTTTTCTTTTTACTATGGCCAGTTTCCCCACCATGAACTCAGAGCCTGTCCCCTCCCGGCAGGATTAGAGCTGAACGGAGAACAATCAGCTCTAATCCCGTCCCTCCCGTGAGAGCAGAGCGCATCGCCTTCTTGAACAGCGTCTCCACAGCATCAGGACCCACTACTGCTTTTCTCCTCCTCGCCACTGGGTTCCATAAAATCACAGTGGTCCCGATCCTGTGACCCCACAGCTGCCCACTTGCTCATGACCAGGTCACCAAGACCACGACATGCCACACAGCACACCCAAGTCCAGCTGGACGGGAAGGTCCAATGTGCACACACGGCTGGGCAGGGCGGTCAGCTCCACCGCCAGCGCCACCAGGCCACGGGGACCTCTAAAGAGAGGGCATGCAGCCAGGTGTGGTGGTGCACGCCTGTATTCCCAATACTTGGGAGTCTGAGATAGAAGGATCACAGGTTCGAGGCCGGCCTCAGCAAATTAGTGAGACCCTGTTTCAAAAGAAAAAGGGCTGGGGGTGGAGCTCAGAGGTAGAATGCCCCTGGGTTCGATCCCCGATACCAAACGAGAAAAGCACATTGATCCTTCAAGACACCGAACACGAATGTGGCGGCCAGGTGGCCTTCTGGTGTGCTTGTCTCGATCGGAGCATGTTCCTGGTGACGTCGGCCATGAGGACAAAGTTCATTTTCACCACTCAAACCTCCCTCCCACATCAACCCTGGAGGAAGAGCATGAATGGATGAGGGAGTCCATGCTTCTCAAGGACCCAGCCACCCCAAGATCCTCGAGAGACAGATAGGCTAGGGACAGGGACACACACACATGCGTGTGTGTGTGTGTGTGTGTGTGTGTGTGTGTGTGTGTAAAACGATATTCAGAAGCTGTGTGTGGTGGTACATGCCTAGAATCCCAGTACTTTTGGAAGCTGAGACAGGAGGATCACAGGTTTGAGGCCAACCTCAGCAACTTGGCGAGACTCTCAGCAAAAATAAAACAGGGCTCGGAGTGTAGAAGCTAGGAGGTAGAATGCCCCTGGGTTCAATCCCCAGGACCCACCCCCCAAAAAAGAGAGTGATGAAGAGACATGGGGGAAGGGATCGAAGACTTTTCTAAATTCCCCCACTGGCCAATATCTCTCTGTGAGGTCGTTCTTGTTTATTCCCATTTTACAGAGAAACTAGGACGCCATAGGCCTAGGAACTTGCCCCAAGATTTAAAAACTGAGTTTTGCTCTGCTTTAGCCAGCTTTCCCATCACTGTGGCCAAAACACCCCACATGAACAACTTAGAGGCGGAAAGTCTCTTGGGGCTCACGGGTTCAGAGGTATCAGTCCATAGGGCGGGCTCCAAAGTAGAGGTGGCAGCAGCAGGGTGCACAGAGGGACGCTGCTCTCCCGCCATGGAGGCCCAGAAGCAGGGAGAGCCAGGGGCTGGGGGCAACTCTAGTCCCCAAGGCCACGCCCCCAGGAACCCCGCCCCAGCAACCAAGCCCCGCCTCCAACATGGCCACCTGTCTACCCAGGAAGTCTGGGGGGGGCGTTCTAAATCCAAATCATGAAGGGCTGCAAAGCCCAGGACCCTGCTCTTGGCTCCTTCCCATCTGGCATTTGAAAGTCACACCTCAGAAGGGGAATGCGGGCGGCTGTGCATCTCGGAGAGGATGCGTGCCAAGTAGAAGCCATTATTCCAACTGGGGAGTTTTTATTTTTCCTACCATTTAGGAAACCTCGCCGCCTCTGATTGTTTCCGAAATTGCGTTCCCAGGGCCGGTTTTATGACAATTGCCGCTCCAACGACCCCTGTGGCCGCCCCGGGAGCCTGTGTTGAAGCCTCCTGGTGCCCCAGCAACTGGAAAGCGAGAGCCCTGGAGGGCGACACAGGCCAGCGGCTTCCTACTTCCTGATGCTTCCATTACTGAAGGTTCTGAGGCAGCCAGGGGAGCTGGGAAAGGGGGCTGGGGGTGTAGCTCAGTGATAGAGCAATTGCCTAATAATGTGCATGAGGCCCTGGGTTCAGTCCCCAGCACTGCAAAAAAAAAAGGGGGGGTGAGACCCTGCCCTGAAGCTCCTGGCATCTTACTGTGTCTCTGTCCAGTGGCATGACACTTGACTCTGGCCACTAAGACACTTGTTCACCTCCCAATAGAAGCCAAAAAGCCATCGACTCCCCCTTGCCCAGTGGAGAAGTTTTGGGCATCCAGTGCTCTCTGACCCAGGAGTCTCAGCTGATCAGACTTCTGCTGTAGCCAGGCACAGTGGTGCACACCTGTGATCGC
The DNA here is from genome assembly GCA_004027185.1 of Glis glis. Taxonomy (NCBI): domain Eukaryota; kingdom Metazoa; phylum Chordata; class Mammalia; order Rodentia; family Gliridae; genus Glis; species Glis glis. The sequence goes on from PVJS01059762.1 coordinate 10,695, forward strand.
AGAGACTCGGGAGGCTGAGGCAGGAGGATGACCAATTCAAAGCCAACCTGGGGAACTTGGCAAGACCCTGTCTCAAAGTAAAAACTAAAAAGGGCTGGCCAGGCATGGTGGTGCACGCCTGAAATCCCAGTACTTGGGAGGCTGAGACAGGAGGATTGCAGGTTCGAGGCCAGCCTCAGCAACTTAGCAAAACCCTCAGCAATTTAGTGAGACCCTGTTTCAAAAAAAAAGAAAAGAAAGTCTGGGGGTGTAACTCAGAGGTAGAATGCCCCTGGGTTCAATTCCAAGTACAAAAAAGAAAAATTTTACTGTAGAAAGGTCTCGGGGTGTGAGCCGGGCGTGGTGGCGCACGCTTGTAATCCTAGTACTTTGGGAGGCAGAGACCGGAGGATCCGGGTTCGCGGCCAGCCTCAGCTGTCTCTCTCTCTCTCTCTCTCTCTCTCTCTCTCTCTCCCTGTCTCTCTCTCTACTTAGTAAGGCCCTCTGCAACTTCGTGAGACCCGGTTTCAAAATAAAGTATAAAAAATAGGGCCGGGGGTGTAGCGCGGAGGTAGAACGCCCCTGGGTTCAATCCCCGGTACCGAAAAAAAAAAAGAAAGAAAGAAATTTAGCTCTGAGTTCTCAGGAGGATAAAAATGTAGTTTATCTATAACAAGAGCAAAACATGGGAGAATAAATGAAATACTTTTAACTTCCAAGAGTTAGATGTAGAAAAGTAGACATGCTCTACAAT
>PVJS01059763.1:0-11427 GCA_004027185.1 Glis glis
GAACCTGTGATCCTCCTGTCTCAGCCTCCCAAGTACTGGGATTACAGGAGTGCACCACTATGCCTGGCCCATATATATATATACTTTTTTTTTCAGTACTGGGGATTTAACCCAGGGGCATTCTACCTCCGAGCTACACCCCCAGCCCTATTTTTTATTCTTTATTTTGAAACAGGGTCTCACTAAGTTGCAGAGGGCCTCACTAAGTAGCTAAGGCTGGACATGAACCTGTGATCCTCCTGTCCCAGGCTCTCAAGTACTGGGATTACAAGCGTGTGCCACTACACCTGGCTTCCTATGTTTATTTTTAATGCTGTTATCCTAGAGGTCAGGAATTTTGTATCTTTTTTCTTAACTAAAATAAATTATTTCCTAATTGATCTCTTTGCTTCCTGTCCTTCTGATTCATTCTCTATAGTATGAGGTAATTTATAGAGTTAACTTTCTAAAACAGAAATCAGATAGGTATCACTTTTTGAGTCTTTAAAATATTCTTGCAAGGAAGGTATTTTTATAGCTGGGGAAATTGAGGCTCAGTGAATGGCCAACACTTAACCAACACACAAACCTAGTCAGTGGCAAAGCTGCTTGTAACTGTGACTTTCTCTACTGCCATAGAAAGAAAATGAAAGTTTCGTACAATATTCACAGCCCTTTAAACGTGGGCTCAATTCATCTTTCTAGCCTCATTGCCAACCAGCATCCCTCCCAATTCAATCCTTATAGACTACTTGCTGTTCTAGAAGCCCACTTCCATGTCTTTGTAATTCTTCCTGTTCGTGTGTGTGTGTGTGTACGGTACTGGGGATGGAACTCAGGGATATTCTACCTCCAGGTTACACACCCGGACCTATTTTTTTATTTGGAAACAGGGTCTCGCTAAGCTGCTGAGAGTCTCACTAAGTTGCTGAGGCTGGCTTCGAGCCTCCAATCCTCCTGTTTCAGCCTCCCAAGTACTGGGATTACAAGTATGTGCCACCACGCCTGGCTCCCTGTCCCTTGTTAATTCCACTCCAAACACCTCTCCTGCTCTCCCTACCTGGGATATCCCACTCAGCACTTCAGTTTCAAGGAGGCCTCTCTCAGAAGCCCTCGCCCTGGACAGCAGGTGCCCCACCCTGTGCTCCAGGGCACCCTGTGCTCTCTCCCATAGCACTTACTCGGCATATTAGGTTAGAGGGTAAGAGCGCCTCGCCTACTCTGCAGGAGCTCCTGCAGGGCAGGGGCCATGTCTTCTCACCTAGTTCCTAGCATAGTATCTGACTCAAATACTTGTTGAATAAATGTCACCATGGCTAACAGAGTATTTTCTTTTCTTTTTGCCACAAAGCTCTATTGTGCAAAACTCTACTTCACAAATGGATATGCCATCAAGTTCCTTTTCAATATCTTGTTCTGTGGTTGGGCGTGGTGTCACATGCCTATGGACTCAGTTATTCTGGAGGCTGAAGCAAGAGGATTGCTTGAGCTCAGGAGTTCAGGGACAACCTGAGCAATGCAGCGAGACCCTGTCCAAAAACACAAAATGAACTTGCTCTTGGGATGGGGTGCAGCTCAGTGGTAAAGTGCTTGCCTAGCACATGCAATGCCCTAGGTTTGATTCCCAGCACTGCGGGGGGCGGGGGGGACTTGCCCTCTCCACACATATGTGAGTAAGAGCAGTCAATTTACAGAACTGGATTTAATACAACTTTCTGGTATACAACTAGCAGAAAGAGAGGAAAAGCATACCCATGTGCACCTTAGTTCTTACCAGTGCCGCCAGCTGCGTAGGCCCAGTGCAGGGAGTGTGAAGAGGAAGGAGCGTGTCAGCCAGCCACGGAACACACAGGCTGCTGTGGACCACTAAGAGGGAGGTTACAGCTCAATGGCTTCCCTCAAGATGAGAGGAAGGGTGTGAATTCCTGGCTACAAATAGAAGGTAGAATCAAGGTGTTGCTTGATTCTCTGACAATGTGAAGTTCACTAAACCTCTAAATAACTTGAAGCTTTAGTAATTTATCTCAACAAAGCAAGATCTAACTTAATAAGGGAGCAGAGCAACAGCACCAGCAATTCCAGCACCGAGGTGGGGGAGGAATGGTCTTCTTTTTTCTTTTTTTTTTTTTTTTGCGGTACTGGGGATTGAACCCAGGGGCATTCTACCTCCGAGCTACACCCCCAGCCCTACTTTTTATTTTTTATTTTGAAACAGGGTCTCACTAAGTTGCGGAGGGCCTCACTAAGTAACTGAGGCTGGCCTCGAACCCGGATCCTTCGGTCTCAGACTCCCAAGTACTGGGATTACAAGCATGCGCCACCATACCCGGCTCAGAATGGTCTTCACTTAACGTTAATCACTGATTCCCAGAGGCCTTCACTCCTCTACACAGGAACCATAGCGAAAGACCTTAAGAAGCCTTGGTCATCACTTAAGACAGGACTTACGACCCAGTGTATGGGCAAGGAATGGAGCTCAGTGGTACAGTGCTCGCCTAGCACGCATGAGGTCCTGGGTTTTATCCCTAGCACCACCAAAACCAAAAAAACCCAGTGTATATTCCCTTCACCCACAACTATCAGTAGCTACAGAAATAACAGACTTGAAAGGCTAGCAAGGATAGCTACCCTTGCTCCAGGCTGCTTTCCATCCAGTAATCCCAAGGCATCTTCCAAGCACTGCATTCCTCTAAAGTCAGAACCATCCCCACTTTATAAGTGGGTAACTCGAGAGCCCAAGTGAAAGACTTGCCAAGGTTACAGAGAGTTTAATGGCAAGATATAAATAAAACTTGCAATCTTGATTCCTGCTCTCCTCAACTATCTTTCTACATATATACACTCTCTAGTTTCTTTAAATTTGACCTTAAGAATTGACAGTAAATTTGCTTTAACAGATTATCCTATGTGATAGATCTGCGGCACTTCAGTAAAAGCTACAGACTAAGTCAGGTATATGGTGCATGCCTGTAATCTCAGCTACTTGGGAGACTAAGGCAGGAGGATGGCAAATTTGAGGTCAGCCTGGGCAACTTAGTGAGAACCTGTCTCAAAATTAAAAATAAATAAATAAAAAGGGCTGAGGATGAAGCTCAGTGGTAGTGTGGCCCTGGGTTCAATCCCCAGGAATGCAAAAAACCAAACCAACAAACAAAAACAACCTATAGTTTAAGCCAGCGTGGTGGCACATGCCTGTAATCCCAGTACTTGGGAGGCTGAGACAGGAGGATTGCAGCTTCAAGGCTATCCTCAGCAACTTAATGAGACCCTGTTTCAAAATAAAAAAATAAGCCGGGCATGGTGGCACACGCTTGTAATCCTAGTACTTGGGAGGCAGAGACCAGAGGATCCGGGTTCGCAGCCAGCCTCAGCTACTTAGTGAGGCCCTCCACAACTTCGTGAGACCCGTTTTCAAAATAAAGGATAAAAAATAGGGCCGGGGGTGTAGCTCAGAGATAGAATGCCCTGGGTTCAATCCCCGGTACCGCAAAAATAAAATAAAATAAAATAAAATAAAATAAAATAAAATAAAATAAAATAGGGCTGGGGGTGTAGCTTGGAGGCAGAATACCTCTAAGCTCAATCTCTAGTACCAAAAACAAAATAAAACACTACAGTTTAAGTGACAGCACAGTCAAATGATACATTTTTTAGTCTGCTTATTTGGAAAAAACAGGAAATGCCACAAATCCCAGGAGCCAGGAACTCTATGGCATTTATATTTTAACATGGCAATTCATTTTAACATATCCCTCTGCCCATACTCATTCCCTCAGGAAAGAGGAGCTGCTCTCACTGCGTGCTGCTGGATGGCTTTAAAAGGCTGTCCTCTCTGCTCTGTAACCTGAAGCTCACTGCTGACACCCAGCTCTGTCACTCGAGAGTGGAAGTCAGTCCTTCAGAACTCTAGCTTTATGTCAACCCTCGGTCTCTGGGCTGTCCCCTGACCAAGTGTGAAGAGCAGTCATGGCAAAACCCAGAGGTCAGCTCAGCAGATGGAATTACACACCGCATATGCACTCTCCGAGGGCTGCTCCAGGAGCGTGTCACTCCACCCGTTCTACTTTTAGATCTCTCCCCAAATCTCACAGACTGCACTTGATGATCCACACGCGGTCTCTCGGACAGGATGTGGGCGGCGGTCCCGAGTACACCTGACCTTATTACAGAGATGGCAGAGTGGCTCATGCTCCACAGCCCGGCTGCAAGGTTCAAATCCTGACTCAATCCCTACAAGCTCAGTAATCTTTATTTACATGTTCTTCACCTGTCAAGTGAGGACCTTCCTCACTAGGCTAGGAGGACAAAATGAGACAGCACATATGAAGTGCTTCGGACAACCAGGCTGGGCAAATTAGGAACTGTTCAATAACTGTTAATCATTATTATTAAGTAACATGTGGGGAAAGAAAATGAAAGCACACTACATTTATTCTGTATTCTATATTTCTATGTAGTTATTTGAAGTTACTCTGATTTGCTTTCCTAACATGAAATTACAGCATGATGTTTTTTGAAAAACTTTGCTCTATCTAGCAAGCATTAAGCATACTTAACGATTACTACATAAAAACAACAACATCCCCAATGTCAACAATCCCTTAGAAAAAAGCTGTTTAAACTTAAGGTCGAGGCTGCCACCCAGTAATTCAGGAAGAGCTCAGGCTTCCACAGAGGTGTAAACAAGGTGACTCAACCTCAGGAAAGTTTGCCAGCCAGCACATACCTCAAAACAAACCTTAAGCAGCATTTGCTTATTTTAAAATCATCTTTACGGCCAGGAAAGGCAAAAATGTTTTAAAATACATAAACCATTCTGACATCAGAGGAAAGAAAAGGAAAAGAAAGAAACTGATGCAAATGTCAAATCCATGTAAAAAGAAAGGCATTTTCTAAGCATGAGCTGACTCCTGGTGAGTGAGGAAAAATTCTTATCTGGCTCCATCAGAAAAAAAAGAATGTTCTTCCTACTTTAATTGCAAAGGAAGTAGTACCAACATCAAAGAGTACACATTTGATAAGTATCAGTTGGCATAACTTTATTTGAAGAAGGGATTTGGTATTTTGAAAAGAGTACTGTTAAACTGGGTGCAGTGCTGCTGCATGCCTATAATCCCAGTACTTTGGATGCTGAGACAGAAGGCTTGCAAGTTTGAAGCCAGCACATGGTAACTTAGAAAGACCCTGTTTCAAAATAAAAATAAGAATAGGAAGACAGGCGTGGTGGTGCATGCCTGTAATCTCAGTACTTGGGAGACTGAGACAGGAGGATCGCAGGTTCTAGGACAGTCTCAACAAGTAGTGAGACTCTCATCACCCTAGCAAGACCCTGTTTCAAAATAAAAATAAAATATGGCTGACGGTGTACCCTGGAGGTAGAATACCCCTGGGTTCAATCCCCAGTACCACAATATATAAATAAAAATAAAAATAGGGCTGGGGGTGTAGCTCAGAAGTAGAATGCCCCAGGTTCAATCCCCAGCACCACACACACACACACACACACACACACACACACACACACAAAGACTACTACTCTACTAAATTAGAAGAGGAGTTACCCCCAGATAGAATGAAGAAAACAATGAAAACAACAACAACAAAATTTTTTTTTAAATTTAGGCCCAAGATGGAAGACCATCAGCAGATCAACATTCCTAAAAAAAAAAAAAATTCAGCCAGGCGTGGTGACACAACGCCCTGTAATCCAAGTACTTGGGAGGCTGAGACAGGAGGATCACAGGTTCAAGATCAGCCTCAGCAACTTAGCGAGATCCTCAGCAACCTAGCGAGGCTGTTTCAAAATGAAAAATAAGGCTGGCGATGTAGCTCGGAAGTAGAATACTCCTAGGTTCCATCTCCAAAAAAAAAAAATTCTCCAGGTCACTTACCTACCCCAAAATTTTAAACATTCCCCAAAGCCTACAGAAAAGAGTGAAGACTTCTCAAGGTAACAGAGCTCCCATCTACTTTTCCAGTCTGATTTCACTATTAGACCAGACTGGCTTTCTTATTTGTTACAGGAAAGAACAAATCATGGGCTGGGGTGTAGCTCAGTAGCACTTGCCTAGCATGAATGAGGCCTTGGGTTCCAATACCACAAAACAAAAAAACTATGCTCAGCCAGGCATGGTGGCGCACACTTGTAATCCCAGTACTTGGGAGGCTGGGACAGGAGGATCACAGGTTCACAACTAGCCTCAGCAACTTAATGAGGCTCTCAGTAACCTAGTGAGACCGTTTCAAAATAAAAAATAAAATAGGACTGGGATGTAGCTCAGGGGTAGACTGTCCCTGGGCTCAATCCCCAGTAACACACACATGCACGCACACACACAATGCTCATTTCAGCTCTGCATCCTCAGTACTGGGAACACAGTAGTTGCTCAGTAGATGTTTGCTGATTCAACAAAAACATGAATGTTTTAGGCCTGTATTTCTGCCTCACTCCCAGGAAGCCCCTTTTCCACCCACCTAGTTGACCAGTCATTCTTCAAAGCCCTGCTCAACTCCCTCTGTCTCTCTGCAACACAGCACCAAAGCAATCTGCCCTGCTGTTCCCTTTTTTCAGTCTCAATTCCTACAGTATTTGATCACTTCAGATCTCTACTGTTATCTAAACATTACCTGTTTATAAGTTTTGTCTGCTCTACTAACCTTGAAGTTTCTTTTTTTTTTTTTTTTGGTGGCACTGGGGATTGAACCCAGGGACATTTTTCCTCTAAGCTACACCCCCAGCCCTATTTTATTTTTATTTGGAAACAGTCTCGCTAGGTTGATGAGAGTCTCACTACTTGCTGAAACTGTCCTTGAACCTGCAATCCTCCTGTCTCAGCCTCCCAAGTACTAGGATTAAAGGTGTGCGCCACCACGCCCAGATTAACCTGGCAGTTTCTTGAGAAAGACATAATATTTGGAGACAGTAAGAAGTGGTGGAAGATTACTGATTTGTGGCCAGGCAGACCTAGTACAAATTTGAGAAAAATGTATGTAAAACACTTGGAACAGGGCCCCAAAAGTAGGATGCACTTCTTAAATGCTGGCTGCTACTACTATTCATTTCGCAGAACCTCAGGCCTCTCACTGATGAAATGAGAGTGACAAGCGGTTCTCTGCCAGGTGGACCTTCATGAGTAGGAACAGTGTCGGAAAAGTCTCTAGGACCTTCCTTAGCACACAGGAGCCACTCAAGAGCCACCTAGCTACTATCGTCCCAAACCCCATGTTGGGTGAGAGAAGGTACTTGATGAAAGTTTACATAGCTGAGCATAAATGATATGTGCCTATAGTCCCAGCTACTCAGGAGGCTGAGGCAAGAGAATTGTGTTAAAAAAAAAAAGTGTATAGAAGGAGTTGAATAAACAACTATGAAAGACATACTCTACCGTCAATTCAGATAGCAAGGGAGACTTCAGTTGTTCACTCAACAAATATTTACAAAGCTATTCATTATGTACCAGGCTTTGCTCTAGGGCTGGCATATGACAATACCTCCTAAAGGAGAAGGCAGACAATAAACAGAGAAAGAGACATGAATAGAAGCAGCCGGGCGTGGTGGCGCACGGCTGATATCCCAGTACTCGGGAGGCTGAGACAGGAGGATCACAGGTTGGAAGCCAACCTCAGCAACTTAGTGAAGCCCTCTGCAACTTGGCAAGACTGTTTCAAACTAAAAAATAAAATGGGGTTGGGGGTGAAGCACAAAGGTAGACTGCCCCTGGGTTCAATTCCCGACACCACAAAATAAATAAGTAAATAAACAAACAGAAGCTTGGTGTTAAGTGTTAAGAAGATGGGGTGGAAGCATTCGAGGGCAAGTGAAGGGGTTGGACGAGGGCTATAAGAGGAGGTGGCCTTTAGGCAGAGATCTGAACCCTGAAAAAGCTTCATGTGAGAGTCTCCCTCACTGCAGTGGCCTCTGCACAGGTCTCCTCCAGGGCCAGCACACCTGTCTCCTAGGGCTCCTCTCAGCTCAGACCAAGCCACAGTTCTGCGGAGCCAGCAACTGCAAACTTGATTTTTACAGGGCTATTTGCACTGGCCACTGGAGCCGCAGGAAGTGAAGAGATTACAAACCTACCGCGACTGGTCTATTCCCCAGGAAGTTCAGATCGCTGTTCTCGCCAAACAGATAACCTTCAGGATGTGTTGAGTCAAACTTCTCTCCTCCCATGATGAAGTGGCTGGCAAAATAGCTGCCTAGAGAGGGAAAACAGAAAACAGACAAGCAGAAGGCAATCAGACTGAATACAGGAAAAAAAAAAAAGAGCATCAGGCATGGTAGCACACTAGTACTTGGGAGGCTGAGTCAGTACTGCAGGTTCAAGGCCAGCCTCAGCAACTTAGTGAGACCCTGTTTCAAAATAAAAATTAAAATAAAAAGGGGCTGGAGGTGTAGTTCAGAGGTAGAAGACCCCCAGGTTCTATCCCGTTTTAAAAAAAAAAATGTTAGTAGGACACAGTGGTACATTCCTATAATCCCAGCTACTTAGAAGGCTGAAGCAGGAGGATTACCAGTTAGTTGGAAGCCAGTCTGGGTAATTTAGTGAGACCCTGTCTCAAAATAAAATTAAAAAAGGATTCAGTGGTAGAATGTTTGCCTACCATGAACAAGGCCCTGGGTTTAATCCCTAGTACCACATACACACATACACACAAATTTAACTCTTCCAACAAATAATTAAAATGATTTCTAACCCCAGAAGTGTTGGTTTTTTTTCCTGATTTGAGACAAAAGAACAAAGTAAGCAAAATCTCAGCAGGGAGAACCAAGAAAACAAACTTTGTTTTCCTTTTAACATTCCTGTCCTTATTATTATCTGACTAAAACACCATCAGCCAAAGACCAGAAGGCCTCGCAACACCCATGAATGAGCACAGATACATACTTTCTGAGATGTTTTTCATTAAACTTGAAGTGGTTATCCCATGTATTCAGGAATTTTAACTACAGATATCAGGATGTTTATACACACAGAGCATCTCTGCCTAAATTTTCAAACGGAAGCTCATACCTACACTGCAGTCTCAGTACCCACCTAGTACTTACTACTTCAGTACTTGCATGATCCTCTAGGATGAAAGTTCTTCCCACTTTACCTTGCTGCAGAACATCTCATTGTTTCATAAGAAAATATGAAAAATATTTTTTTTGATGCTGGGCGTGGTGGCGCATGCTTGTAATCCCAGTACTTGGGAGGCTGAGACCGGAGGATCTGGGTTCGTGGCCAGCCTCGGCTACTTAGTGAGGCCCTCCGCAACTTAGTGAGACCCTGTTTCCAAATAAAGAATAAAAAAATAGGGCTGGGGGTGTAGCTCGGAGGTAGAACGTCCCGGGTTCAATCCCCGGTACCTCAAAAAAAAAAAAAAGAAAGTCAAGGGTGATATTTTTCTCTCATATGTGGAAACTAAAACGAAAATAGGAAGCAAAAGGGACTTCAGTCAAATGAAGAGCGAGATCAGTAAAATAGTGGAAGGGGATTAATGGAGGCAAATGGGGAGGGGAAAAATGGGGACTAAAGAAGGGAATCGTTCGAAGAAGGTTACATTCATATAAGCAGGTATCACTACCAATCTCACTAACATGTATGGGGAGGGAAGAAGGGGGAGAAGGGATATAAAGAGGGAAATATAACAAGTGATGTGTGCATGTATGTTTATACCACTCTGAATCTCACTATGATGTATAATTACATTGCACCAATAAAAGTATAAAAAAACTGAAAAACTGAAGTTCAATACATTCTGTCTGTGGAGAAGTCACAGGAAGGTAGACAGAGAAGACAATTCTAACAGGAAAACTGAAACAAACATTTTTTAAATTTTCTACACATGGAGCTTTAGTCTGGAAACACCTATTAAATAAAACAATGTGAATAAGATCACTTGCCACAAAGGGAGACAATTCTTGAATTAACAATTAGTAAAACATTCTTTGAGAGTAATAGTGGCCCAAATCAAAGCCACAAACTGAGGAACTCTTGAAAGTTACCCACAAACACTTAAAAACAAAAAGAGAAGCCGGGCATGGTGGCGCACGCTTGTAATCCCAGTACTTGGGAGGCGGAGACCGGAGGATCCGGGTTCGCGACCAAGCCTCAGCTACTTAGTGAGGCCCTCTGCAACTTTGTGAGACCTGGTTTCAAAATAAAGTATAAAAAATAGGGCCGGGGGTATAGCTCGGAGGTAGAACGCCCCTGGGTTCAATCCCCCATACCACAAAAAAAGAGCAGCCATCTGCAGTGATACATCATGCAATTCATTGTTTAGGAAAGTTTAATTATCAATTATTTATGTCTCACACTTGCTAGGCCTATTTTCCAAGTGCATAATTTATAGAGGGGAAAGTGCCTCCTTGCCTTCAGTAGAAAGCAGTCTTCTCAAAGAATTCAAGCCAGTTAATGTTGAAATGTAGTAAAATATATTTTCTATATATTAGGGATTATGTATTTATTATACATTAGGTGAAATTAGAAAAGTTAAAGATTTTATACTGATGGGCGGCTTGCCCAAAAGATGAAGAAGGAATGGAGAGAAGTGGATTTGGGGTCTGGAGTTCTGCAGCTTGAGTTCAGTGTGGGACTACTGAGCATCCAGTACCTGTGAGTCAGGTGAAGGATATGGCCCAGGGAAGTCCAGGGGTGATGGGCCTATAGTGGAAGTGACTGAAGCTAGCAAGAGAGGACCATTAATGACCTGAGGGGAGGGGCTGAAGGATTAAAGCAGATGACAGGGTTCTATTGGAAATACTCTTTTTGCCATAATAATAAATGATCAAGAAAGATGCATAGAGCTAATTATAGTTTTGTCTTATATTAAAACCAAGGGCTAGGGCCGGGATGTAGCTCAGTGGTAGAGGATGAAGGATGTGTGAGCCCCTGATTTCCATTCCTGGCACCACAAGAAAGAAAGAGGAGGGAAGGAGGGAGGCGAGGGAGGGAGGATGTAAATAAAACAAGGGCTAGCTAGGTGTGGTGACAAGCATCTACAGTCTCACTACTTCAGGAGGCTGAGGCAGGAAGGTCATTTAAACTCAGGATTTCCAGGGCAGCCTGGGCAACATAAGAAGACTTGGTCTCCCCTCTCCTCCCAGAAAAATCAAGTTCTGATACACAAGACTCTAAAATTGGGGTGAATAACGCAAAGATTAAATACAGGATGCTTTTACTTCAGCAGAAGAGTTGATGACAAGTTCCTTTAAGACTCTGCTTGCAGCCGGGCGTGGTGGCGCATGCTTGTAATCCCAGTACTTGGGAGGCGGAGACCGGAGGATCCAGGTTCATGGCCAGCCTCAGCTAATTAGTGAGGCCCTCCGCAACTTAGTGAGAATCTGTTTCAAAATAAAGAATAAAAAATAGGGCTAGCGATGTAGCTTGGAGGTAGAATGCCTCTGGGTTCAATCTCTGGTACCACACACACACACACACACACACACACACACACACATAC
>PVJS01059764.1:0-11427 GCA_004027185.1 Glis glis
TTTTTTTTTTTTTTTTTTTGATACTGGGGATTGAACCCAGGGGCATTCTACCTCCCCAAGCTATACCTCCAGCCCTATTTTATTTTTTATTTGGAAACAGGGTCTCGCTAAGTTGCTGACAGCCTCACTAAGGTGCTGAGGCTGACCTCAAATCTGGGATCCTCCTGTCTCAGCCTCCTAAGTACTGGGATTACAGGTGTGCACCACCACATCCGACTGGTTCATTGATTTTTAAATTTGCCTTCTTGTATGTAATGAGTGAAACCCCGCTCATCTCATCGTGAAAGAGACTGGATGAGAATTCAGATTGCAAAAAGTCTTCCTGATAATCTTGAGCCTTTCTTGGCCAGCTCCTTGTCAGGTCTGAGGAGATCACCGTTGTTTTTAACCTATCCCCGTGGCCATCAAGAGGGCTGGGGCCGTGAAGAGAAGCCACAGATTTACCACGTCTTGTTGCTCACTGGGCTGGCTTTACGAATACACCCTCCCAACAGCTGTGCATTGCTGAGATCTTTGTAAACCACTCATCCCTGTCTGGGAGAACTAGTTTGGTTAAAACCAGAGAATGGAATCTGTGATCTGATTCAGCCAGATGTATTAGTCAGGATATGCTAAGTTTCGCTACAGTAACAAGCAAAGCCACAGACTCGACTCTACACTTCAAATTTTGTGTTCAGAGAATTCATGCCTCAGCCCACTTGGGGCACCCACCACCTCCATGCACTTCCTGCAGGCCAGAGGGACTCATGCAGCCCCACCTGATACCTGCAGGAATCTCAGTCCTCCGGAGCGCCCAGGAAGAGGAGCAGAACCCCATGCTTGAGTGCTAGGAGCCTCTTCCACACCAGGGCAAGGATGTGGGGCTCCTTGCCAAGCCCACTGAACCGAGACACCCCCACTTCCTCAGGGCGCTTCTTCCTCAGGCTTCTGAGTATAAAGTTAACCAGGGACCCAGTGCTGATTGATGGGCTGACTGTCAGTAAAACTCAGTTCCTTTTTTACATTAAAAAGTAGAGCCATGCACACTTGTAATCCTAGTACTTGGGAGACTGAGCTAGGAGGATCGCAGGTTCCAGGGCAGCCTCAGCAAGTAGTGAGATTCTCAGCAACTTAGCAAAATAAAAATTAAAAAATAGGGCCGAGGGTTTAGCTTGGTGGTAGAATGCCCCTGGGTTCAATCCCCAGTACTACTACACACAAAAAAAGTGGAAATGCCAGTAATCTCTTCTGCACCTCAGTGTAGCATATTGTCCACACAGCACCCCAGGGACCCTCTCCTCTTGCCTGTTGTGAACTACTTTATAGGTTCCACAGCACTTCCTGCATCCCCATGAGGGAGTCGAGATACAGACCATCCACTCACTGCCAAGCAACAATGAGGTGTGTGCGTTACTCCTGGGCTCGGGCATTGAAGAGCAAGCGTGAGCTGCCCGTGCTCCTCCTCCCCCCGCTGGGACAAGACTGAGGCCCCTTCCGCGATGGGAGAGCCGCTGGATCCCTGCGCCACCCCTCAGAAAGGAACTGCGCTGGAGACCCGCCAGACTCCTCGCGGATGTTGCAGGACAAAGACCAGAGACAGGAAGACACTGGTCTGAGGATGCCCAGCCAGAATTAGGAAATAGGTCTCCCCACCTGCACATATCATCTCAATAGGACTCTCTGCAGAGACTCATCAGCTACAAGAGAAAGGGCCACCATTACGCCACCCAAATACCTCTTTCTCCATGTCTGTGGGACATTGACCATCGAATCTGGCCGTTGTCAAGAGTGACCGCTCACGGAGCCGGCACTGTGACATCAGCCAGCAGCGTCTCCCCGACTCACGCACCGAGCTTCCATGAGCAGCCTCAGCCACTGTGGACAAGCTCCCAGGACCGCTGCCCCGCTCCCGTCCTGCCAGTCCCCGGGGACAAGGGGGCTGGCGCAGCCCCGCAGAACGTGTGGACGCCATGTCTCCTCATTTCTATTCACTCCGCTGCTCTGTGCGGCAGGAAGGCCCTGACATCTATCACCGTTCAGACCCGCAGCCCCTCCCTCCCCGCTGCGTCCTCAGCAAACACAGAGGGTGGCCACCGAGGCGGGAAGGACACTGTCCCTTCAGAAACAAGCCTCTTGTCGCCTCCTCCCTCTGCGGGGACCAGGGTTACCCTCAGGTGGGCAGGAGTCTGTGACGTCACCAGCTCCCCAAATTCCTGCCTCCGGCAATGCTCCTGGGAACTTGGTTGGGCTGTTAGGAAGAGCTGGCCCAGCCCAGGGCTCGTGCGGAAGTCAGTCACCCAGGGTGCAAGTTAAAAACCATGACCACGCTCAGGGCACGCGCTGGGATAGAAAATATCCCAGGGAGCCAGGCATGGTGGCGCACGCTTGTAATCCCAGTACTTGGAGCCAGGCGTGGTGGCGCACGCTTGTCATCCCAGTACTTGGGAGGCTGAGACCAGAGGATCCGGGTTCGCGGCCAGCCTCAGCTACTTAGTGAGGCCTCCACAACTTTGTGTAGACCCAGTTTCAAAATAAAGGATAAAAAATAGGGCCGGGGGTGTAGCTCGGACGTAGAATACCCCTAGGTTCAATCCCCGGTAGTGCAAAAAAAAAATCCCAGTACTTGGGAGGCTGAGACAGGAGGATCGCAGGTTCAAAGCCAGCCATGGCAACTTAGCAAGGCTCTCAGCAACCGAGTGAGACCCTGTTTCCAAATAAGAAATAAAATTGGGCTGGGGGTGTAGCTTGGAGATAGAATGCCTCTGGGTTCAATCCCCAGTACCACACACACACACACACACACACACACACACACACACACACACACAAAACACAAAAATCCCGGGGGTTTAAAAAGAAAAAGCAAGGGCCTCAAAGTCTAGTACATACACCTCTAGCCAGGCACGGTGGCGCACGCCTGTAATCCCAGTACTTGGGAGGCTGAGACAGGAGGATCGCAGGTTTGAGGACAGCCTCAGCAAGAGGTGAGACTCTCATCAACCTAGTTATACCCTGTTTCAAAAAATAAAATAAAAAATAGGGCTGGGGGTGTAGCTTGGAGGTAGAATGCCCCTGGGTTAAATCCCCAGTACCACATACAAAAACTTAATTAATTAGAATTGTCCAGCCTAGGCCAAGATTAGATGGCAAGGGATTAGATATGGGGCAAAGGATGGGGTAGGGTGTGGCAATAGGACCCCTGGCTTGTGCAGATCTTCTCTGGAAAGTTCTTCACACGGGGTAGCAGGTCAGTGAGCGGTTGTTATCTTTGTTATTGCATCAGGTGGGGTCCAGGATGATAACTGTGCCTGCCGGCAGAGACTTGCAGATAGAAAAGCCTGAGGGTCTGTGGTACTGGGGCGCCTGTGCCCCGCCCAACGGGTGGCTGCTCCTTAGCTCCCCCAGTGGAAGCCGCTGGGCATGCAGGTCGGGTGGAGAGAGCCTCTGATTTTTCAAGGAAATCTGAACATCTGGATTTTTATGTGAAATCTCCCAATTTTGAAACTAGGGCAACTAAGGAAAAAAAATTTTTTTTCTCAGCTTCAAGGCCCATGGGTCATAATGACTGAGGTGTGGCCGGGCGTGATGGCGCACGCCTATAGTCCCAGTACTTGGGAGGCTGAGACAGGAGGATCGCAGGTTCAAGGACAGCCTCAGAAACTTAGGGAGACTCTCAGCAACCTAGTGAGACCCTGTTCCAAAAACAAAAATAAAGCTGGGCGTGGTGGTGCATGCCTGTAATCCCAGTACTTGGGAGGCTTAGACCAGAGGATCCGGGTTCGCGGCCAGCCTCAGTTACTTAGTGAGGCCCTCCGCAACTTAGTGAGACCCTGTTTCAAAATAAGGAAAAAAATAGGACTGGGGGTGGAACTCGGAGGTAGAATGCCCCTGGGTTCAATCCCCAGTACCACAAAATAAATAATAGCTGGGGTGCCCTCAGGAGCGCCCCTGTACCCCCTTTCCGCCTTGGTGACCCTTTCTTCTCCTGGCTAAGTCCCTCCCCAGGTTTGTACTTGGCGGCCCAGCTCAGGGCTCTGGATTCCCTTCCCTGCGTGCCCACCAGCGCCCCCTGCAGGCTCCCGGCCCCAATAGTTCTCACCAACCCCCAGCAGAGGCTCCACCTGCCAGGAGGACACCCAGCCTGCTCCCAATCCCCTTAATCGGATCTGCGACATTGACCCTTCTAATTAAAACTCCCCGCTGTAATCCCCCTGTAAAGCTGGGGGAAGCGGAAGCGCCATAAAAGGAGCGAAAGTTTTGATGGTCCAGAAGCCGTCTCTTACTAACGTCCTTGAAAACCTCCCAGGGAGACCCAGGGACCCGAGGTCGCGTCCCTGACCCGCCACTTACAAGTAGTGCCCCCTGAAAAGCCCACCCTATCCTCCCAACCTCGGTTTCATTCATTCACTTGTTCATTAACTTATCAACTATTAGGGAGCGCCCACCTGGTGCCAGGCGCTGTTTTTGAGAGTTGGGGACACAACAAGGACTTGGTATTCTGTTGTGGGACAGAAGAGAAAACAGTCCCAGCTCAGCAAGACCAGACTGTGATGGGAAAGCGCTAGGAACCCCAAGGATGAATGGGCCCTCCCCGACTCCGGCGTCCGAGAGCTCGCTGGGGCCTGACACAGGCGCAGGAATCAGCCAGGAGGAGTGGTGGGGATGGGGAAGGGCGCTCCAGGTAGAGGGAGCAGCCCGAGCCAGGACCCGGAGGTGTGCGCAACCGCAGGGGTGCAGCTTGGGAACTCTCAGAGGTTTTACCAGCAGTATACTATTCTATCCTATCCTCTTGGGAAATAGGGAAAACGGTCTGGGGAGAGAAGAAAGGTGGTCTCAATATAAAATCCGCATCTCTTTATCAGCAGGTTCTCCTGCCTCTCTGGCCGCATCTCCTCCCACTGTCCCCCTCACTCAGAGCCTCAGCCACAAGGGGGCTTGTGCTGAGTTTCTTTATGCTGCTTAATACACCAACCTCATCTCCACCCCAGGGCCTTTGCATGTGCCGTGCCTTCTGTTGGGGTATATGGGGACAAAGAAAACATGGCCTGACAGCAGGCAACAGGCTTTATTTAGGGATAAAACCTGGAAGGACGCATCTGACCGGGGAGAGAGCCCATGAGAGTCAGAAGCCGCCTCCTAACAGGCTCAGGGCTTTTTATAGGGCAAGGGGGGGGGTACGGGAGTAGCCATGTGAGCTGCTGGTTGGTGTGCGAGTGGCCCGGTCATCTCGGGGCAATGGTCAGGGGTGTTTCTCTTTCTTTGTTCCTTTGTTCTCGGTCCTCCTCCGGCATGGCCTCATGGCCAGACCTCACAGTCAGACCTCACAGTCAGACCTCACAGTCAGGCCTCACAGTCAGACCTCACAGTCAGACCTCACAGTCAGGCCTCACAGTCAGGCCTCAAGTGCCCACACCTGCTACTTGGAACATTCACATCTTCGAATGACACATACTCCTCAGCCTGAAGTCTCAGCAGCTAGGCACCTCCTAAGAGAGACCTGCCGGGATCGCCCGACCTCATGGGGACACCCCCAGTGTTCTCCTGGTACCCTGGTTTGTTTTATTCATTAACAAGCCGAGTGCAACACCAGCGGACGACACCTTGCTCCTTTACTGGTTTATTTTCTCATCTGCCTCTGTCTACCAGCTCCACGAACCAGGAAAACTGCATTCCCAGCAACTGGCGTAGCGCTTAGTAAGTGCTCAGTAAACACCAGCCAACCGAACACAAAGAAACTGGAACTTCATAGAAGAGCTGGGGAGCCATCGCAGGCTTTAGAGTCGAGCAGCTGCTTGCTCAGATGTGTGACCTATCAATGCGGTTGGGGGTGGAGGGGGTGTTTTAAAAGCAATGGGATAGCCGGGCATGCTGGCGCACGCTTGTCATTCCAGTACTTGGGAGGCCGAGACAGGAGGATCACAGGTTCGCAGCCAGCCTCAGCAACTTAGTGAAGCCCTCCGCAACTTAGTGAGACCCTGTTTCAAAATTAAAAATTTAAAAAACTAGGGCTGGGGGTGTAGCTCAGAGGCATAATGTCCCTGGGTTCCATCCCCAGTACCACAAACAAACAAACAAACAAACAAAGGGATAGGACTCCCTTTATGGAAAGCAACTTTGTATATACTTTTGTTGAGGCTTATTTTACACACTCATAATTCATCCATTTCCAGTGTATGATTCAATGATTTTTAGTCAGTTGACCAAGTTGCACAACTATCATTCTAAATCAGTTTTACAAAATTTTCATTATCCCAATGAAATCCCTCGTGTCCAATGATCCCCATCCCTACCCCGGCAGCCACTAACCTACTTTCTGTCTCCAGAGATTTGCCTTTTCTGAACATTTCATATAAATAGCATCAGATAGTATGTGGCCCTTCGTGACTGGCTTCTTCCGCTCACCGTCTCGTGGTCCGTTAGTGTTGGGGCGCACATCTCGGTACCGCTGTCCTCTGCGTGGATGGAGAGTGGTCCACGGTGTGATAGACCCCATCTTGTGCATCCACTCATCCAGCGATGGACACCTGGGTGGCTCCCCTTGGTGGCTGTTGCAGATGCAGCACACCCCAAATGCTGTGCAGCTCTCAGCTCTCCAAAGCTCCTGGTGTCCCTGGGCGGTCCTGACCAGGACGGGCTATGTGACCGTGATCGCGAGTCTCCCCATCTGTGCAGAGAGGAGCTAGAGTCCTTTTCTGCATGGATATTCGCCACCTCGTCCACATTTCTGGAAGCCAGAGAAGCGTGCAGTAGCAATGGTCTACAGTCTGCGTTCAGCCCCAGGGCTGACAGCTAGCACGGGGAGGGCTGGCTCCAGCAGCCCCGAATTCCTAACTGAGGATCTAAGCCCCCTCTCCACTCGGTGCAGACAGGTGGGCTCCAGGATCCAGAACCTGCTTGCAGGGAGGGGATTTGGGGACAGCCTCCCCGTCCCTGAGGCTGGCTCCTGCATCAGTGTTCCCTCGGTGCCTAGAGTCCTGCCCAAACCGGACTGGGCTCAGATCCCAGAAAAGGAGAGGCCTTAGCAAGGCCTGAGCTGGGGCCAGGAGGACTCCCCGCTGCTGGCTGGTCCTTTGCATCTGGACCCATCCAGAGCAGATCAGCACTGGTCTGGGTTTAAGAGCTGTTCAGAGAGCCGAGCGTGGTGGTGCATGCCTGTAATCCCAATACTTGGGAGGCTGAGACTGGAGGATCACAGACTCAAGGACAGCCTCAACAATTTATAGCGAGGCCCTCTGCAACTTACTGAGGCCCTGTTTCCAAATAAAAAATAAAATAGGGCTGGGGTGTAGCTCAGAGGTAGAATGCAACTGGGTTCATAGCCAGACCTAGTGGTGGCTTTCTAGAACGGGTTCAAGGGATGGGGGTGGGGTTAACCATAACTTACCCAAATAATGATTTAATAACAACATATGTGAAGTGACTGTTATGTGGTAAGTGCTGAGTTCCTCTCCTCTCCATCTAAGACATGAGGAAACAGAGGCTCAGAGAGGGGAAGTGACTTGTCCAAGGCCACACAGCTGTAAAATAAATTCAAACCCAAGTCCATCCCAGCTTAATGATCAGTGTCAAGCTGTGGAGTAATAAGAACAACACGACTTAAGAGTTGCTGTGCGCTGGGCGTGGTGACACACACTTGTAATCCCAGTACTTGGGAGGCTGAGACCAGAGGATCACAGGTTCGAGGACAGCCTCAGCAAGTAGTGAGACTCTCATCAACCTAGCGAGACGCTGTTTCAAAATAAAAATAAAACCAGGCATGATGGCGCACGCTTGTAATCCCAGTACTTGGGAGGCTGTGACAGGAGGATCCAGGTTCACGGCCAGCCTCAGCTACTTAGTGAGGCCCTCCGCAACTTAGTGAGGCCCTGTTCCAAATAAAGAATAAAAAATAAAATAGGGCTGGGGGTGTAGCTCGGAGGTAGAATGTCCCTGGGTTTGATCCCCAGTACTGCAAAAAAAAAAAGAGTTGCTGTGCTACAAACTGCTAGGTGCCTGGGAACCCCTGGGTTCTCCTTGCAATCTTGCAGTGATCTCCCATCGCAGATGGGGAAACTGAGGCACAGGGGGCTTAACTCACGTTGGCAAGTTCCCCAGGCAGGAGGTATGGCCCTGACTCTAAGGGCTTTAGTGGGTTTGCAAATGAAAAGAGTCTTGTGGGTGGAGCCAGGAGGGGTCTCCCACCACCGCTGCATTGCCACACGGGCAACTGAGGCGCGGGCACACAGAGATGGAGGCCTGGCACGCTCTGACACTCCCAACACACCCCCAGCAGCAGGCACCATCCCTCCCATCCTGAGGGGCCACCCCCGCTTTCTTCTTCCCTGGCATCCCTGGGCCGAGGGGAGGGAGGGGGAAGGTGCCTCCTCAGTTACAAAGGGGGTGCCTGCCTTAGAATAACAGGCCCAAGGACGGCACAATAGCTGGGTGCATAATTCATGCATCTGTCAGCGGAACATCAATTATGTGGGCCTTCCCTGGAGTTGTCTGGGGGTTAGACTGGAGCAGGCTTCCCCTGCCAGCCTCTGAGGGAGAGAGGACCTCCCGGCTCTTAAAGGGACAGAGTCCCCGGGAATCTGCTCCTTCCACGCACGCGCCCTCCTGCCGGGAGTCAGAGATGGAGGGCTCTCACAGAGCTCAGCCTCAGGCCAGCTGGCTGTCCCTTAAGATGGGACCCTGGTCTGTGCCACAGCTGCACATGTCCCCCGCTCCAAATCTGGTGCGGGGCTGACTACTGGCATGTCCCCGAGCTGCTCAACCTGGGTATTGGCATTTCGGGCTGGATACATCTTTGCTTCCAGGGACCGGCCTGTGCATCCTGGGACATTGACCTCTGACCTCCACCCGCCTGATGTCAGTAGCATCCAGTTATGATGACCGGAAACTTCTGCAGAAATTGCTACGTGTTTCCTCGGGATCCAGATCATCCCTAG
The DNA here is from genome assembly GCA_004027185.1 of Glis glis. Taxonomy (NCBI): domain Eukaryota; kingdom Metazoa; phylum Chordata; class Mammalia; order Rodentia; family Gliridae; genus Glis; species Glis glis. The sequence continues at coordinate 8,910 of PVJS01059764.1, forward strand.
TTGGGAAGCACTGGTATATGTCCTCGTTTTACAAATAGGGAAACGGAGGCAGGGAGAGTTCAGAGGCCTGAGGTCACTCAGCCAACAGAAGGCAGAGCCGGGACTCCGACTCCAGGGCTCACACTCTCCACCTCCTCACAGGAGTTCCAAAGAGCGTGCTGCCAAAATGTTTTATTCCAGGGATCGTGTGTGTGTGTGTGTGTGTGTGTGAGTATGTGTGTGTGTGTGTGTGTGTGTGTGTGTGTGTGTGTGTTGCTGGAGATTGAACCCAGGGATGTTCTACCTTTGAGTCACATTTTATTTTTGAAACAGGGTCTCACAAGTTGCTGAGGGTCTCACTAAGTTGCTGAGGCTGGCCTCAAACTTACAATCCTCCTATCTCAGCCTCCCAAGTACTGGGATTACAGGAGTACACCACTAAGCCTGGCTCATATATTTATTTTGTTAGCTCTCCACCGCTGCCCTCCGCTCTGCCTCTCCCTTCATCTGGCTTCTCTCCAAGAAGGCTCAGTTTCTCCTTTTTTTTTTTTTTCTGTTTGTGGTACTGGGGACTGAACCCAGGGGCATTCTACCCCTGATCCACACACCCCACCCTATTTTATTTTGAAACAGGGTCTCTCTAAATTGCTGAGGCTGGCCTCAAACCTGCCATCCTCCGATCTCGGCCTCCCAAGTACTGGAATTACAAGGTGTGCGTCGGTAATTGGCTCTCCCAATTTTGTTTGTATGTTTGTTTGTTTGTTTTATGGTGCTTTATGGTGTTTTAGGGGCATTCTACCTCCGAGCTACACCCCCAGCCTTATTTTATTTTTTATTTGGAAATAGGGTTTCACTACTTTGCTAAAGGACTTGCTAAGTTGCCGAGGCTGGCTTCAATCCTATCTCAGCCTCCCAAGTACTGAGATCACAGGCGGGCGCCACCACACCCCCGCTCCATTTTATTTATTTATTTATTTATTTATTTATTTATTTATTTTATGCACACTCGGCCCACTACAGCTTGGGAGACACTTGCTTGGGGCTTGGACTGGTGGTGACGCTGGTTCAAGCCTAGATTCCACTGGACCATTTTGTTCAAAGGCTCACTCACTCTCCTGTCGCTTGCTCACCTCCCACGTCCCTGAGCACAGGTTCTCAAAGGTGGATTGGCTGAGCCCAGTGTGCGGGTTGGCTCAGCCTGGATTTCCTGTCCACCCTGGGCCAATCGGCAATAGCCAGGATTAAACGGTGAGAGTAGCAACAGGCCCACCCCTTCAGTAGGGGCAAGGGAAGGGCAAATCTCCAAAAAGAAGATGAGGGCCAGGTATGTTGGCACACACCTGTAATCCTAGTGCTTGGGAGGCTGAGATAAGAGGATCTCAGGTTCAAGGCAGCCTCAGCAATTTAGAGAGACTCTCAGCAACCTAGCAAGACCCTGATTCAAAACAAAATTTTTAAAAAAGAGCTAAGGGTGTAGCTGAGAGGTAGAAGGCCCCTGGGTTCAATCCCCAGTACCACAAAAAATAAAAAATTAATAAAATTAAAAGGGATGGGGGTGTAGATTGAAGGTAGAATACCCCAGGGTTCAGTCTCCCCCCAAAAAAGAAGACATGGAGGGAGGCCCATAGACAGGTTTATAGGTTTAGATCATGCCCTGAGGAGTCCTGGAGACTTATTAAGCTGAGAAGTAATGTGATGGGATTGGTATTTTTTCGTGTGTGCTTGTTTTTGTTATTGGGGATTGAACCCAGGGCATTCTACCTGCAAGCCACACCCCCAACCCTATTTTGTTTTTTATTTTGAAACTGGATCTTGGCCTGGTGTGGTGGTGCACGCTTGTAATCCCAGTACTTGGGAGGCCGAGACCGGAGGATCTGGGTTCACGGCCAGCCTCAGCTACTTAGTGAGGCCCTCCGCAACTTCGTGAGACCCGGTTTCAAAATAAAGGATAAAAAATAGGGCCGGGGGTGTAGCTCGGAGGTAGAACGCCCCTGGGTTCCAACCCGGTACCACAAAAAAAGGAAAACAAAAAACAGGATCTTGCTAAGTTGCTGAGGCTGTCCTCGAACCTGCGATCCCCGTCTCAGCCTCCCAAGTACTGGGATTACAGGCGAGTGCCACCACACCCCGCAGGATTTGTATTTTTGAAAAATGACCCCAAAGAAATGTATTACATCTACTTCCAGCCTGGGTTCCATTCATTGCAACGAGCATCATTGAGCCCTTTCTCTGGGCCGAGCCCTCTCCTGACCCAGGGGTCTCAGAAGCCAGAGGATTACGGAGGGGGCAGCGAGGACGCCTCCTAAGAGGCCACGGGGACAGAACCTGGGCTTTGGTGTCAGCCTAGCTTGGGTTCCCAAGTCCCAGCTCTACCGTTTCTTTACCGTTCAACCTTTCTGAGCAGCTAAACCAAGGTCCTTACTCCCAAAGTTCATAATTCCATTTTTTTTTTTTGGGCGGTACTAGGGATTGAACTCAGAGGCTTTCTACCTCCAAGCTACACCCCCAGACCTATTTTTTTTTTTTTTTTTTTTTTTTT
>PVJS01059765.1:0-11427 GCA_004027185.1 Glis glis
TATAAAAAATAGGGCCGGGGGTGTAGCGCGGAGGTAGAACGCCCCTGGGTTCAATCCCTGGTACCGCAAAATAAATAAATAAATAAATAAATAAATAAAATAAATAAATAAATAAATGAAGGAATGGAGCCAGGCATGGTGGCGCACGCTTGTAATCCCAGTACTTGGGAGGCTGAGGCCGGAGGATCCGAGTTCGCAGCCAGCCTCAGCTACTTAGTGAGGCCCTCTGCAAGTTAGTGAGATCCTGTTTCAAAATAAAGAATAAAAATAGGGCTGGGGGTATAGCCCGGAGGTAGAATGCCCCTGGGTTCAATCCTCGGTACCGCAATAAATAAATAAATAAATAAATAAATAAATAAATAAATAAATAAAAAAAATAAATGAAGGAATGGTAGTGGGTGGTGGTGGCTGGGTGGGCTGAACACTGCAATAAAGACGGCTTCCCAGGCTCAAGAACAATGAGAAGAATGAAGCCAGGAACGGAGCTGGTGGCAGAGAGAAAAGCAAGGACTAACCAAGGGGAGGCTGCCTCTCAGAGAAAAAAAAAAAAATCACAGTAATTTTGAGCTGGAAGAAACTCTACAAATTATTTAGCCAACTTACCTCAATTTCCCTGGTGACGTGACAAGGGGTTGAGGAAAGTAAGCGATGATGACTGATGGCGGCAGGGTGTGGGGGAGGGAGGGGCTCAGAGCTCTGGGTTCCCCAGCAAGAGTCCAACTGCATGCTGCTCTCCGCGGGCTCCGCCCTCCTGTCTTCCTGTCCTCTCCACATCTGCACACAGTAGCAGTGGCTAAATCAGTTTCACAGGTGAGGACATGGGTTCTAGGAGGCATGTGGACTGGCTCCAGGTCTCTCAGCAAGTTTATTGTGGTACAGGGACCAGAGTGTACATTTTCCAACTCCTTGATCAGCGTGCCTTTCAGAACAGCACAGTCCCTCATTCATTCATTTATTCATTTATTATTTATTTATTTATTTATTTATTTATTTATTTATTTTTGTGGTACGAGGGATTGAACCCAGGGGCATTCTACCTCCGCGCTACACCCCTGGCCCTATTTTTTTATACTTTATTTTGAAACCGGGTCTCACGAAGTTGCGGAGGGCTTCACTAGGTAGAGAGAGAGAGAGAGAGAGAGACAGGGAGAGAGAGAGAGAGAGAGAGCTGAGGCTGGCCGCGAACCCGGATCCTCCGGTCTCCGCCTCCCAAAGTACTGGGATTACAAGCATGCGCCACCATGCCCGGCTCCCTCATTCATTCATAAAATATTCATTGAACATCTCTTCTCCAAAACACAAGGACAGTCTGCCCTCTTAGAGCTTACTTTCTATCAGGGGAGGCAGACTTTATACAAAGAATTAGCAAACACCCAGGTGCAGCTGTGATATGTGCCACGGGGGTGTCAATAAGAGTATATTCCTATAAGCCAGGCATGTGGCACACGCCTGTAATTCCAGTTCTTGGGAGGCTGAGACAGGAGGATTACAGGTTCAAGGCCAGCCTCAGCAAAAATCTAAAAATAAATAAAAAGGGCTGGGGGTGTAGTTCGGAGGTAGAATGCCCCTGGCTTCAATCCCCAGTACCAAAGTGGGGAAAGTGTATATTCCCAGGGACACAAAGAGCAGAGGGAAGGCTTCCCTGAGTTCTGAGGAAAGAGTAGCAGTTTTGGAGATAAGAAAGCCACCAAAGAGTTCTAAATAGGACAGTGACAAAACAAGATTAACTGCCTTTAAATAAAAGGCATTTAAAACATAAATCATGCATAGATGCATGCATATCATTTTATACACATGCAGAATAATCACATAGGTGTTTCTGCATAGACTTATCTGGGTTCTTTTTTTTTTTTTTTGGCTTAGAGGACTTACCCTCTCTTTAGACCCCATCACAACCTCCAGTTCTATAATCTCCAGCAACAGCTCAACATCCAGCTTCCAGTATTTTCTTCCTGCTCATATAGTCACGGAGACAAATGTCAATTACATATAATGCATATGCATATAAGAGATGGGCCAATATTTAATAAAAATGGCCTTATATACACTGTTCTGCATCCTGCCTTTCTCAGCAGTAATATCTCATGAGTTGCACCAAATCAACTGGCATCGTGATAATTTATTCTTTTTAATGGCTACACAATATTCCAGGGTATGAATGGACCATAATTAATCTGTCATCCACCGCTGGCAAACACCCCTTTTGTCCCTAGCTCCATCTGCTGCAGTGACACTGCGCCAACCATTCTTGTATCCATGTCCTTGTGTATTTATGGTTTCATATTTATGGGACGACGTCCCAGGAAGGAGCTGGGCGTTGCTAAATCAAAGGGCAAAAAGATATTTTATTTTAATAGAAGCCCCCGCGCTGCTTAGAAAACAGACTTTTGCAGTTTCCATTTCCGTCAGTAATGCCCGATTCACATTTTCTTTGTACTCTTGCCCGCATTAGGTAACATTTTTCACGTTTAACTATTAGATATAAAGTGACATTTCATTGTTATTTGAATTTGCCTTCCCCTGACCTTTATAAATGTAAGCATCTTTTCTGTTTGTTGATGATTTGGCTCTCCTTTTCTGAGAACTGTCTTTTCTTAGCCTTTGCCATTTTCCCCCTAATCAGGTTGTTTGTTTTTTTCTTGTCAAAGCTCAAGAGCTCCTTATAGAGTCTACATTTTTGTTATCGGTATTATAATTTTTTTCAAATCCAGCCTTTGCCTACTTGATTTTATTTAATGTTGATCTTCCATACAAAGGTTCTTATTTGCGTGTGTGTACTGCTGGGGATTGAACCCAGGTATGTTCTACAACTGAGCTACATCCCCAGCCCTTTTTATTTTTTATTTTGAAACAGGGTCTCACTAAATTGCTGAGGGTCTTGCTAAGTTGCTGAGGCTGGCCTTGCACCTGCAGTTCTCTTGTCTCAGCCTCCTTAGTACTAGGATTACAGGCATGTGCCACTGAGCCTGGTTCAAGGGTTCTAAATTCTTACCTAATAAAAATGTCTATCTTTTCTGATAGACTGCAGCATGGAAGATGGGTGGAAGAGGGTAGGACTAGTCCCAGGCAGTGAGCAATGGTGGACTGAACAGAAGGTGGCATGGTGTCAGGGAAAGTGGTTCAAGAGACATCTGGGAGGTAGAATGACGGCAAGACTAGATGGCTGGCCGCATGTGGGGGTTTGGAAGGGGCTCAGAGCTCTGGCTTCTTCCCAGGTGGGCAGGGATGTCCCTTCCTATGACAGGGAAACAGCAAAGGGACAGGCAGGTCTGGGCTGGAAGGTCAGGCTCTCAGCTTGGACATCACAGTGTGAGAAGCCTGTAAGATGTTCAAGCAGAGGTGTCCAGGGGCTGCTGGGCGCACGGGTCTGCGGCTCATGGGAGAAGATACAAATGGAAAGCGTCACATTTGTAGCCACTCCAGTGGAAGCCGTGAGGACCATATTTAGTGAGAAAAGAAGACCCAGGCACGCCGTCTAAAGTTAAGCTGGAGAGGAACGCTGGGCAAAGGAGACAGGAAATGGCCTGAGAAGTAGAAGGAGGATCAGGGAGGGGATGACGTCACAACTCCACGCAAAGAGGAAACACAGGGAGATCTGACTGAGCAAAGTGCACTAGCAATGTGCACTAGCAATGTGACCTAGATAATGGGAGAAAGTTGTAAGGAAATCCACACGCAAGTGGGATTCAACACACACTCCTGTGCATGCGCACAATTCATTTTTACTTGTATTCTCAAAGAGCCTGACACAAAATGCAAGAATGTGAACGGTGGTTTCATTGAATGGCAAGATCTGGGTAGCATCTATTCTGGACATGAAGAATAAAGAATAAAGCAATCATACAAACTACACAAAGATAAGTGCAAGCCAGGCGTGGTGGTGCACGCTTGTAATCCCAGTACTTTGGGAGGCGGAGACCGGAGGATCTGGGTTCGCAGCCAGCCTCAGCTCTCTCTCTCTCCTCTCTCTCTCTCTCTCTCTCTCCCCTTGTCTCTCTCTCTCTACTTAGCGAGGCCCTCCGCAACTTCGTGAGACCCGGTTTCAAAATAAAGTATAAAAAATAGGGCCGGGGGCGTAGCGCGGAGGTAGAACGCCCCTGGGTTCAATCCTTGGTACCGCAAAAAAAAAAAAAACATAAATGCACATTGATTTTCATTGTTACGGTTTGGCTGTAGAATGTCCCCCCAAAAGCTCATGTGTTAGGCGATGCAACTATGTTCAGAGGTAAAGAGACTGGATTATGAAGGCTCTGAGCTCATCAGTGAAGTAATTCATCTGATGGATTAAAAATCTGAGTGGATAACTGGGTGGTAACTCTAGGCAGGTGGGAGGAGGTTACTGGGGATGTGGCCTTGGGGACTGTATCTGCCCCTGGGTCTCTGTCTCTCTCTTTCTCTCTCTCTCCTTCCTGGCTTCCATGAGCTGAGCAGCTTTCCCCTGCCACACTCTTCTGTCATGATGTTTCTGCCTTGGAGTCATCTGACTCTAGACTGAACCTCTGAAATCATGAGCCCAAATAAACCTTTCTTCCTCCAAGTTGTTCAGGTCAGGTATTTTGGTCACAATGACAAAAAAAAAAAAAAAAACTAACACATTCTCTTTAAAATGATCTGTAGTCATAAATAAAAAACCCTAGTGTAATAGTTCAGTAATTTAATATTATGTCACTGATTGCTATGTAGCTATTTTTTTTTAAAAAATGGGATAGACTAATAGACTAGCCTTTTATTGTTGGGAATTTGGAAAATTCCATAACATTAGAAACAAAAGTCACAGAACAATAGGCACAGGATCGTTCTCTTTTAAAACTGTAAATAGACCTATAAATACATATGTCACATGTATTCACACACCTCTTTTTTGTTTAGGCTGGAAAGAGATGCCCTAAGTTATCAACAGTGCTTACTTTTTTTTTTTCTGTACTGTGGATTGAACTCAGGGGCATTCTACCTCTGAGCTACATCCCCAGCCCTTTTTATTTTTTATTTTGAAACAGGGTCTCACTAAGTTGCAGACGGTCACACTGCATTGCTGAGGCTGGCCGCGAACCCGGATCCTCCTGTCTCAGCCTCCCAAGTTCTGGGATTCCAAGTGTGCGCCACCACTGAGATTGTGGTGCTGGTAAGAGGGACCCACCCTCTGCCTAGCGTGTAGGTGGCTTTCCGCAGGGTCGTTTTGCATTTCCTTCCCGTGAATCGGGCCAAGTGAACCTGTGGCTTCACTTATTAAGCTATACATGCTACATTTGACAAATGTGTTACTCTTTAAGACGAAGCTCATATTGCTATTAAAATATAAAATTCTATTGATTCTTTAAAAATAGATTTATTAAACCAAGAGAAGCAATTGTTAAGAATTGTCTCTAAAGGTAGTATCTGTCTGTGCCGGGCGTTATGGCATACACCTGCAATCCCAGTCACTTGTGAGGCTGAGATAGGAGGATCACAAATTGGAGGCCAGCCTCAGCAACTTAGTGAGACCCTGTCTCACAATAAAAAATAAATTAAATAAAAAGGGCTGGAGATGTATCTCAGTGATAAAGTGATCCTGGTTTCAATCTACAGAGCCACAAAATAAATAGATAAATTAATAAAGCCAGGAGCAGTGGCTCAAGCCTGTAATCCCAGTACTTGAGAGGCTGAAACAGGAGGATCACAGGTTCAAGGCCAGGATGGGCAACTTAGCAAGTTGCTATAGCTCAGAGGTAGACCCCCCCCAGCTTCAATCTCCAGTACCACTAAATAAATAAATAAATAAATACTATCTGCCTCTACTTTCATGTGCATGACTATGATGCCCATCATTTCCTCCTTATAGCAAACCTTTTATGTTACACTTCCAAGACTAACCCTCAAGAAAGCTGCTGATGTTTTTTTTTTTTTTTTTTTGCGGTACCGGGGATTGAACCCAGGGGCGTTCTACCTCCGAGCTACACCCCCGGCCCTATTTTTTATCCTTTATTTTGAAACCGGGTCTCACTAAGTTGCGGAGGGCCTCACTAAGTAGCTGAGGCTGGCTGCGAACCCGGATCCTCCGGTCTCAGCCTCCCAAGTACTGGGATTACAAGCGTGCGCCACCATGCCCGGCTCAATAATTTTTAATGAAGAAAGAAGAATAGGAGAAAGAGGAGTGAGCTTTTTCTCAAAGGCCACTAACTCTGAATGAATGAATGAATGAATGAATGAATGAATGTGCAAGCAAACAGCAGCAAAGGAAGGGTGTTAGTAGCGAGTTGGTTGCTTTGCTGATAACACTGAGTGATCAGAAAAGAGAGCGCAAGGGATGCTACCCAGTGATGCCGGTGTGTGGGATAGAAAGTGCCCAGAGTGTGAAGCCGGCCCAGCCAGGGCGAAGCCCCACGGCCTCCGCACACGTGGTCCCCTTGGCTGTAGAGTAGGAATCACAATGCTGCCTCAACAGCTTGCTCTGGGGAGTAGATACGATGGAGACGCCGCACTCTGCCTGACATGGAATAGGCTTTCCACAGGGGCTTTCTCTTTTCCTTTCCATGAATCAGGCCAACATTTGGACATTCTCTGGTGATTCACTGGGTGAGAACAGGGCATGGGGTGAGTTTTTTTGGTACTGAGGATTGAACCCAGAGGCATTCTACCTCCAAGCTACAATCGCAGCCCTTTTTATTTTGAAACAGGGTCTTGCTAAGTTGCTGAGGTTGACCTTGAACCTGTGATCCTCCTGTTTCAGCCTCCCAAGTACTGGGATTACAAGTGTGCACCATCACTCTCGGCTTCCTCTGCATATTTTCACATGGGTCCTAACGTTTAGATTGGCTGCTATTTTCATTTTATTTAACACTAACCACTCTTAGAATTTAGAGGACAGGTTTTCCTTGAGGTTTTTCTTAGAAATGAACAGTGTCATCTTAAAATATTTCTCTACTTTCAGGCTTCACATTTCCTGCAGACTTTAGCAGTTATAGTAAAAAAAATCATTTGACAAAAAGAAAAATGTCTTCAAATATTTCAGTACCTAAGTATATAAATCTCAGTATTTTCCTCTGAATGTGTGACATCACAGTGGCACTGGGGTTAGCGTCTTGTTCCAGCCCTGGGAGAGCAGGGGCATGGGGCATTTCTGTACCCAAGTGAGCAGACGGGGTTTCCCCCCAGCTCTGAGTTTGTGATCACAGTCTTTCTGCTCTCGATCCTCTGCAGTGCATCTTTGCACCATTAGCACACTTCCAGTTGGAAGTGTGAGTCACAGTGCGTGACAAGCTGGGGAGTAAAGTCTCTCTCTACATGTGTGCAATATTCACAGACCAGAGGAAAGCCCATCTCTTTACATCTCTAGGCCAGTATCAATATCAAATAATCTGCCCTATTCAATCCATACATTCTCAGATTGGTCACTCCCAGTTTTGAGGGTAGGAAATAAGTCACAGGTATGTAGATCATAAAGAAGCTAGTCTTTTTACCCCGGCAGCTTGCTTTTTAACCTTGCTCTCAATAAATCTAATCCAGTGAACCAGAGGCCAGCTCAGACTCAGTCGTAATATTTAACAGCAGCAGCAGCACAAACATTTACTGAGAGCTTACTACATGCTGAGCACTTATTCCAAGAGCTTTTATACATACGAACTCATTTGATCCTCAACTCTTTGTGATAGCTCTTATTATTCTTTTATTCATTCATCAAATGCTTGTGGATCCTTCCTGTGTTCCAGGCACTGTAAGAAGCAGTTGGAGGGCAGCGGTGAACAAAACAGACAGACCCCTACCCTCCTGAGACCCATGCTACAGTGCAGAGAGAACACAGTCAACACAGCAGTAGATCTTTTCTATGGTGGGTGGTACAAAGCGCTATTGAGAAAAATCAACCGAGTATGGGGGAGGATGAGATTCACCAGAGAGAGGGGTGCTATTGAATGTGACTGGTCATAAGTTGGCATCTGAACAGAGCCCAGAGAAAACAAGGGCATGAACCTGAGGGACCAGGAGAAGAACAGCTCCAAGGTAAGAACCACCAGGTTAGAGATGAGGAAACTGGGCTGGGAGAGTTCAGAGGCTGACCGCAGGCACTTGGCTAGGCAGCGGCAGAGCTGGCCCAGACTCAGGCGCTCGGCTTTCAAGCTAACCAAAGTGCCTCTGCTGGGGCCGTCCCGCAGGTCCAACTCCACCCTTAAATGGTCCACTTACAGACATCTCTGTTCCATGATGGCTAAAGGTAGAAATCTACTGATCTCAGCCACATGCCCACAGCTTCCCTGCCTTCCTTCATCTCACACTGAAACTGTAGCCATCTGCCTTTCAATGAGTAACAAACCCAGAAGCTTCTGGTTGTCAACCTGCCTCCTGGGAGGCTCATGGGGAAGTGACTTTCCTGTCTTCACCATGCTGAAATACCTTCCTCTTCTCTCTTGTTCTTGCACTCAAGTCCTTCTCTATTCCCAAGATGTTTTCCTCTAGATCTTTGTGGTTCTATGCAGTAGTATTATGGTTTGGATCTGAACAGTCCCACAAAGGCTCATGTGTTGAGAGCACGGGTCCCCGTGCAGCAAGGTTCAGAGGCGGGGCTTTGGGCAGTGCTAGATCCCAAGGCTCTGACCTCACATGGAGGAATCCACTGATGGCTGGATGGACTACTGGGTGCAGGACCTGTTAGAGGAAGTAGGCCACTGGGGCATGCCCCGCAAGGGCTTTTCTTCTCCCAAGGTCCCCTCTGTCTTCCTGGCCACCATGAGCCGAGCAGCTCTCCTCTGCTAAGCCCTTCCGCCATGATGTCTGCCTCGCCTCAGGCCCAGAGCAATGGAGCCGCCGACCATGGACCGAGACCTCTGAAACCTGAGCCAACATAAGCCTTCCTCCTCAAAAATGCTCTTGTCGTGTATTTTGGTCACAGGGCCGCACAGCTGGCTAACACGAGTAGCCATTAGCTGCACACGGCCAGTGAGCGGGTGAAATGTGGTCTGTCTGAAGTGAGATGCGCCGTGAGTAAAAAATATACAACAAACTTCAAAGGCGTAATATGAAAAAGCAGAATGTGAAATCTCTCAATGTTTTTATATTAACTACACATTGATAAGCCAGGCGTGGTGGTGCACGCTTGTAATCCCAGTACTGGGGAGGCTGAGACAGGAGGATCGCAAGTTCACGGCCAGCCTCAGCTACTTAGTGAGGCCCTCCGCAACTTAGTGAGACCCTGTTTCAAAATAAAGAATAAAATAGGGCTGGGAGTGTAGTTCGGAGGTAGAATGCCCGTGGGTTCAATCCTCAGCACCAAAATAAATAAATAAATAAATAAATAAATACCTACAAATTGAGATGAAAATATTGTGGATATAGTAGGTTAAATAAAAGACAGGACTAAAGCTCGTTCCACCTGTTCCATATTCTGTTTCTATTTGACAGCACTAGTTCAGCCTGCCCTTTTAATACACTCATGTCCCAGCACACTCTAAGGCCATATTATTTTTGAGTCCCTTACAGCATACCTTGGGGAATGAGGTACTTACTAGAGCTATTTAAAATGGTGAGTCTTTTTAAAAATCTATTCTCCAAAGTCTGATTTGAGGCAATTCAATACACTATCGATCATTTCATTAAAATTCCTTTAAAATCCCTGCTTTTCTGCAGATCCTCCGTTCATAGCTGGGAAGCCCCATTGCAACTAATTTACAATGGCACAGCCTCATTAGTTCCTTATTAACCTGAATTCCTCATTTTCTGAATGTGTATATTGAACTTCTTTTTTTCTTCTAGATTTTAACCATTGCACGGGGGAAATGTTTAAAAAAACTACTGACCAGCGAGCCCAGTGGAAATTCAGGACTTATCTCAATGGACACTTTGTGGAGCATTATGAAAAGGAGGTAAAAGTCACTAGGATCCCAAACGGGTCTGTCTTCTGAGACCAAGCCTACCAATAGAATCTGGATCCCTCTGAAGGATGCGTGGTTGGTAGAATAGATCAAGATCATGAAGAATACACCTTTAAGCTGATGGCCCCGACTGGGGGCGACAAACACATGTGACTCTGAAACAAAGAAGCAAGAGTTCCCTCACTTCTGCTGGTTCACTTTGAGTTCCTGGGCCCAAGGACGACGAGGTGACCAGCCTGGGCACCAGCGGCAGCTGAGAATGGGAAGGCCACAGGATCTGAAGGATAGGGATTGATTTAAAAAGGAACAGGTCAAGCAGAGGGCCCAGGGCCTAGAAGGTAAGCAAGAGGCATCTTCCTCCAAGGTGGTGGGCAGGCATGGAATACCATCTCCAAGGAGGAACTGGGAAAGCATCTCCCCAGAGTTTCCTAGGGGCAGCCTCGTTGTCTCATAGTCACACTTCGTGTTCAAACCTGGACTTGACTGTGTAAAGGGGGAAGACGGCGTCCGGTCTCAGGTACTGCCCTGACAAGGAAGGTTTGTGCTGCGGCTGCAGAATCTGAGCCGCTGCCCTCATGGAGAAGCTTTTGGTCACCCCACTAGTAAAAGCTTCAAAAACCTCCTGCACTTGAGCTGAAACAGCCTGGGAAGAGATCTATGGCAGAAAGCTCATGCAAAGAAGGGCTGACTCATGCAGACAAACTTTTTATTTTCAAACAGGGACCTCAACACCTAACCTCAAATCTGCGTTTACTAAAGAAGCATTAGAGCGATGAGGTCAATAAAATAAATTCCTAGATTTAATTCTCACAAAGTGTTTCTAAGTCTTTTAAATTTTCTGAAAGATGCCCATCAAAATTAAATAATAACAAAAAATCCAACCAAAAAAATCACAGTAACAAATGCAATGAGGGAAACTTGATTAGATACTTGTTTGTGTTTGTGTAGCAGGGAGTACTGGAGATTGACCCCAGGGGGCTTCTACCTCTGAGCTATACCCTTAGCCCCTCTTTTTTGTGGTACTGAGAATTGAACCCAGGGGCATTCTACCTCTGAGCTATACCCCAGCCCTATTTTATTTTTATTTTGAAACAAGGTCTCACTAGGTTGATGAGAGTCTCACTACTTGCTAAGGCTGTCCTCAAACCTGCGATCCTCCTGTCTCAGCCTCCCAAGTACTGGGATTACAGGCGTGCACCATCATGCCTGGCAAATACTGTTTTTTTTTAAAAAGACATTCTCAGCTGTGTCTGCAGGCTTGTAATCCTAGTACTTGGGCGGCTGAGACAGAAGGATCACAGGTTGGAGGCTAGCCTTTGCAAATAAGCAAGGCCCTCAGAAACTCAGTGAGACCCTGTTTCAAAATTAAAAAAATAAGCCAGGCGTGGTGGCGCATGCTTGTAATCCCAGTACTTTGGGAGGCGGAGACCGGAGGATCCGGGTTCGCGGCCAGCCTCAGCTCTCTCGTTCTCTCTCTCCCTCTCCCCCCCCCTCTCCTTAGTGAGGCCCTCCGTAACTTCGTGAGACCCGGTTTCAAAATAAAGTATAAAAAATAGGGCCGGGGGCGTAGCGCGGAGGTAGAACGCCC
>PVJS01059766.1:0-11395 GCA_004027185.1 Glis glis
TTTTTTTTTTTTTTTTTTTTTTTTTTGCGGTATCGGGGATTGAACCCAGGGACAGTTTACCTCCGAGCTACACCCCCGGCCCTATTTTTTTATACTTTATTTTGAAACCGGGTCTCACGAAATTGCCGAGGGCCTCACTAAGTAGCTGAGGCTGGCCGCGAACCCGGATCCTCTGGTCTCTGCCTCCCAAGTACTGGGATTACAAGTGTGCGCCACCACGCCCGGCAGGACCACTTTTCTAAAGAAGAGGGCATTTGAGCTGAGCTTGGAAAGAGGTAAGAGTACAGGGAAAGGGGTGTCCCTCGTCCTGGCTTGCTTACTTTAATTGCATCAGTAACTAGCTTTTGTGAAATAAGGTGAGGATGGAAGAAGGAAAGAAGGAAGGAAGGAGAGAGAGAGAAAATGGCCTTCCCACGTTCCCTTTTATGTGACTATTTCTTGGGCCTTGTTGAATCTTACCATCCTTAAATGCCAGGAGCTTTCAGTGCCCATAAAGTGTAGGATACCTAGTGAATAAGATGAAAAGGAAGTGCTGGAATTGAATGAGGGGTGAAATTATTTGGGGGAAGGTAGGTTTTGAACTGGGCCTTAAGCAGGTGAAATTCAGAGAAAGAAAGGGCAGGATCTCTTTACAGGAGGCCGAACTGAGCAAGAGGCAAAGGGGACACACTGCAGCTGAAGAGTGGACAGCTCAGAACAGTGGCAGTAGAAGGCTAGAAGTGAGCCAGGATAAAGCAGGACGTGAGGCCATGCTGGTGTGGTTTGAACAGTCTGCAGGGTGGGAACCGTTGAGGGCTATTAAAACAGATGAACACATAAGGGATTTGAAGGAGGTAGGTGGTAGTTTAGGTAAACCGAAGGTGGAAACCGATCTGGAGAATCCTGTTCCCCTAAGGGTCATAACGATTGTTTCAGTCATCATTTGCACTGCTCTAATCCAAAACAATGGACCATACAACTTAGAGGAAGGAAGAATTATTTTCACACAGTTCCTGGAGATTTCAGATCAGTCCGTGTCAAGCTGGGTCTGTGGAGCTCAGGGCATGGTGGCAGGAAGCAGAGAGGGAGAGCAAGGGCTCTACTCTCACATCATGGAGGCCAGAAACCAGAGACAGAGACATACATGCACCATCTATAATCCCCAGGGCCACACCCCAAGGATCCCTCCTGGGCAAGGATCCCTCCTGGGCCCCATCTCCAGCATGGCTGCCTGGATTCTGTGAGGGCTGGTGGGGGGAGGGCATTCTAAATCCAAACCATTACAACTATTTTCTTGCTTGAAATCACACATCCACAGAGTGGTTGGGAGCCAGGGACATTGTTCACTTGCAAGAAGAGAGGGTGTGAACTAGGCTGATAGCTATTGTTAGAAGGAGGAAGGTCAGAAATAGAACATATTTACAGGTCTGGGACAGAATTTGAGAGCAAAGAATGCAGGAGGAGTCCACAGTGAATCCTGCCCAGGTTTTAGGACAAGAAAATAATGCCCTTACAAAGATAAGAGAAAGCCAAAGTGAGAATTCTTCGGGGAAAGAAGCACTTTGTTCCTGTTGGCTCTGAGATAGAAATGTCCAACAGCTGGGCGTGGTGGTGCACACTTGTAATCCCAGTACTTGGGAGGCTGAGACAGGAGTATCGCAGGTTCATAGCCAGCCTCAGCTAATTAGTGAGGCCCTCTGCAACTTAGTGAGACCCTGTTTCAAAATAAAGAATAAAAAATAGGCCTGGGGGTATAGCTCAGAGGTAGAATGGCCCTGGGTTCAATCCTCAGTACCAAAAAAAAAAGAAAGAAAGAATGAAAAGAGAGATGTTCAACACACCAGAGTGGGGAACTAGAATTCAGGGGAGAGGTTAGGACTGTAGGTAAAGTTTAGAGAAATGTCTTTCGTCAGCTGAATACCTGTACCTGAGGGAGAAATACTCTAAATGCTCTGAACATTAAAGAGAAAAGAGGGTCTAGTTATTGGCACAGAGTATGAGGAGATCAGTTTTTGTGTATGTGGTACTAGGGATTAGACCTAGAGGCATTCTACCTCCAAGCTACACCCCCGACCCTTAAGAAATAAGATTTTATTTCTTAATTTGGAATCAGGGTCTCGCTAGGTTGCTAAGAGCCTCACAAAGTTGCAGAGGCTGGCTTTGAACCTGCGATACTCCTGTCTTAGCCTCCCAAGTACTGGGATTACAGGAGTGCACCACCATGCCCGGCAAGGAGTTCACTTCTATTTCTTGGAAAACTAGTTTTTGTCTGGGTTTCTTTGTATGTGTGTTTGCTTTTTTGGTGGTGGTACTAGAGTGTGAACCCAGGGCCTCGTGCAATGCTAGGCAAGTGCTCTAACACTGACCTATACCCCCCCCAGCCTTAGGCTATAGTTTTTGTTTTTGTTTTTTTGTTTGTTTTTGCACTACTGGGGATTGAACCCAGGGGCATTCTACCTCTGAGCTACACCCCCAGCCCTATTTTTTATTCTTTATTTTGAAACAGGGTCTCACTAAGTCGCAGAGGGCCTCACTAAGTAGCTGAGGCTGGCCACGAACCTGAATCCTCTGGTCTCAGCCTCCCAAGTACTGGGATTACAAGGGTGCGCCACCACACCTGGCTAGGCTATAGTTTTTAACCTGTGAGCTTTAGTGTCCCAAAGTTTGAAGTAAAAATAGCAGTCAAAACTGCTCTTAGAGCTGCTTAATTTAGCATCACTGTTTGTAGATATAATAATCATTTGAACTTTGAGGAGGTCCCTTCCAGGTAGTTTTGCTTTCTTTCTTTCTTTTTTGCGGTATTGGGCATTAAACACAGGGGCATTCTATCTCTGAGCAACACTCCCAGTCCTATTTTTTTTAATTCTTTATTTTGAAACAGGGTCTCACTAAGTTGCGGAGGGCCTCACTAAGTAGCTGAGGCTGGCCACAAACCGGCGATTCTCCTGTCTCAGCCTCCCAAGTACTGGGATTACAAGCAGGCACCACCACTCCGGACTGGTAGTTTTCCTTTCTGTTGGTAAAGTTTAAAATATCATTTTATTATTACATTGCAACAAAATTTTCTTTATCTCAAAGTCAAGTTTGCATACTGTATTTTAGATTCTAACCTAAAAGTACAAGTTAAGTGGGAAGGGCCATACTAGGTAGGAATGATGTTAAAGCCTGGAACCTTGAGCTGTCCTTGCTTTCTACCTTGTTCTTAGTGCTGTACTTTGAATCTTGCAACAAATGTGGATTTTATTTTTATTATCTGATACTTTTCTCCCACTTCAGGTGCCCAAATGACTATTATGAGCCAAGCTTGTGCAGAAAGGTGTAATATAATGAGACTGGTGGACCGTCGGTGGGCAGGGATCGCCAAAGGAGTGGGCACCCAGAAGATTATTGGAAGAGTCCATCTAGGTGAGCAAAGGCATTTGGAATTGCTGGCTTCCTGTAGGGTTTTTGTAGGGTGGTTGGTTTGAAAGTTTGTTTTGTTTTGAAATTTCTTTTGTGTGGGTTCATTTGATTCAGCAAGGTATAATTCCTGGGTGGCACCTCTGTAATCCTAGTACTTGGGAAGCTAAGACAGGAGGGGCATTCTGCCTCCAACCTACACCCCAAGTTCTTTTTTTTTTTTTTTTTTTTTTTTTTTTTTTTGTTTGGTGGCACTGGGGATTGAACCCAAGGTCATTCTACCTCCAAGCTACACCCCAGCCCTATTATATATATATATATATATATTTTTTTTTTGGAACAGGGCCTTACTAGGCAGATGAGAGTCTCACTTCCTCCTGAGGCTGTCTTCAAACCTGCAATCCTCCAGCCCTATTCTGTTTTTATTTTGACAGTCTCGCTAAGTTGAGAGCCTCACAACTGGCTGTGGCTGTCTTGCAGCCTGCAATGTTCCTCTCTCAGCCTCCCAAGTACTGGGATTACAGGGATGCATCACCACGCCAGGCTTTTATTTTTTATTTTGAATCAGGGTCTTACCAAGTTACTGAGGCTGGCTTTGAACCTGCAATCCTGTCTCCATCTCCCAATTATTCGGATTACAGGCATGCACTTCACACCTAACTAGGAAGGAGTTATTTAGAAGAGAGGAGAGCCAGGCCTTGTGAAAAACATCTCTAATCCCAGTACATGGGAGGCTGAGACAGGAGGGTCCCAGGTTCACGGCCAGCCTCAGCTACTTAGTGAGGCCCTCCACAATTTAGTGAGACCCTGTTTCAAAGTAAAGAATAAAAAATAGGGCTGAGGGTGTAGCCCAGAGGTAGAAATCCCCTGGGTTCAATCCCCAGTTCTGCAAAAAAATAAAAGATCTAGGGCTGGGCGTGGTGGCACATGCTTGTAATCCCAGTACTTGGGAGGCTGAGATGGGGAACACAGGTTCGCAGCCAGCCTCAGCTATTTAGTGAGGTCCCACCACAACTTAATGAGATCCTGTTTCAAAATAAGGAATAAAAATAGGGCTGGGGGTGTAGCTCGGAGGTAGAGTGTCCCTGGGTTCAATTTCCAGTACCCCCCATAAAGTAAAAAAAGGTAGAAAGGAAATTATTTTAATATCTTTAGCTGAGTTAAGATTTAAGAACTTCAAGCCGAGCGTGGTGGCGCATACTTGTAATCCCAGTACTTTGGGAGGCGGAGACTGGAGGATCCAGGTTCGCAGCCAGCCTCAGCTCTCTCGCTCTCTCTCTCTCTCTCTGTCTCTCTCTCTCCCCTTAGTGAGGCCCTCCGCAACTTCGTGAGACCCGGTTTCAAAATAAAGTATAAAAAAAATAGGGCCGGGGACATAGCGCGGAGGTAGAATGCCCCTGGGTTCAATCCCTGTTACCGCAAAAAAAAAAAAAAAAAGAACTTCATCAAAAGATACTGTAAAACTGGGTGTGGTGGTACATACCTGTAATCCCAGTACTTGGGAGGCTCAGACAGAAGGATTACAGGTTCATGGACCTCAGCAACAGAGCAAGACTCTTAGCAACCTAGTGAGACCCTGTTTCCAAACAAAAAATATAAAAAGGACAGGGAGTATAGCTCAGAGGTAGAATGCCCCTGGGTTCCACCCCAGTACCAAAAAAAAAATAAATACAATACACGTTAGAGAAACTTGAGTGGTGTGCAGGAGACACACACAAGAATGTTTTAGTCCCATTGCTTATGTCAGCGCAGACTGGAAGTAGCCTGAAGAATCCAGTAAGAGCTGAACGAATACATCAATTGTGGTATATTCGATGTTGTAACGCTCTAAGGCGTGGCTTAAAGTGAGAGAGATAGCCGGGCGTGGTGGCGCATGTCTGTACTCCCAGTATTTGAAAGGCTGAGACACTAGGATTGCAGGTTCAGGAACAGCCCCGGCAATGTAGCGAGGTCCCTCAGCAACCTAGTGAGACCCTGTTTCAAAACAAAATTTCAGAAGAACTGGGGGTTTGACATATAGCCTGGAGGTAGAATGTCCCTGGATTCACTCTCAGTACCACAAAAAAACAGAGAAAGGGAGAATATAGTATGCATTTATTGGGATATATTTCAAAATATTTGAGTAAAAGAGGTAAATTATAGTTTACAACCACAAAATAATATGCTGCTTAGAAATACATACAATCCTGGGAAAAACTGTAAGAAAAAGCTGGGAATGATTAACACAAAAACCAGTGTAAATTTGGAGAGTTGGAGGAGGAAAGGAATAAATTTGGATGTGTGGGGTATACAGGAGACTTTAAACCTGGGAAATAGACTAGATTGGTTCCCCCCCCCCTTTTTGTGGTACTGGGGATTGAACCCAGGGACAGTCTACCTCCGAGCTACACCCCCAGCCCTATTTTTTATTCTTTGAAACTGTCTCATTAAGTTGCGGAGGCCTCACTAAGTAGCTGAGGCTGGCTGCAAACCTGCCATCCTCCTGTCTCAGCCTCCCAAGGACTGGGATTACAAGTGTGCGCCACCATGCGCCTCTCCCTTTCTTTTTCTCCTCTCCCATTTTCTCCTCTCCTCTCCCTTCCTGTCCTCCTTAGGGCCTGGCACATGCTAGGCGAGCACTCTACCACTGAGCTACATCCCCAGACCTTTGTTTGTTTTATTTTGAGAGAGAATCTCCGGCTGGCTTGGCACTCGCAATCTTCCTGCCTTTCCCTCCCTAGTAGCTGGGATTACAGGCGTGTACCTACACACCTGGCATTGATTTTTTATTTTTCCTGGTACTATGGATTGAAGCCAGGGGCCTTCTACCTCCAAGTTAACACCCCCTGCCCTTCTTACTTTGAAACTGGGCCTCGCTAAATTGTTGAGGTTTTAATTAAGTTGCTGAGGCTGGCCTCGAGCCTGCAATCCTTCTATTTTAGCCTCCCAATTACTGGAATTATAGGCATGCACCACTGTGCCTGGCTGAATGTTTATTTTATAATGCTTTATGTTGTACATTTTATTTCATACACTCTTCTGCTAGCTGTTTACTAATAACAAAGTAGTTATATATTAAATCAGAGGGCGATCTGATGAGAGGCAAGGCAGGGAGTTCCACACAAACCCAGGTCTTGATATTGTTTGTAGTTTAGCAAAAATAAACTTGATTATAATAAGGTACAATGAATCTTTTTCCTTTTTTTTTTTTTCTTTTTGTGGTACTGGGGATTGAACCCAGGAGCGTTCTACCTCCACGCTACACCCCCGGCCCTATTTTTTTATACTTTATTTTGAAACCAGGTCTCACGAAGTTGCAGAGGGCCTCACTAAGTAAAGAGAGAGAGAGAGAGCAAGAGAACGCGCTGAGGCTGGCCGCGAACCCGAATCCTCTGGTCTCCGCCTCCCAAAGTACGGGGATTACAAGCATGCGCCACCACGCCCAGCTCTATTTTATTTTTTATTGTGAAACAGGGTCTTGGTAAATTGCTGAGAGTCCCCCTAAGTTGCTAAGGCTGAACTTGAATCTGTGATCCTCCTGCCTCAGATTCCCAAGTATGGGTAATAGTCACCCACCACCATGCCTGGCTAGAATCTGTATATTTCTCTCTCTCTAAAATAGGAGCCAGGCGTGGTGGTGCACGCCTGTAATCCCAGTACTTGGGAGGCTGAGACAGGAGGATCACAGGTTGGAAGCCAGCCTCAGGAATTTACCTCTTCTCTTTGCGCCCTTTAGCTCAGGTTCAGATAGAAGGAGATTTCCTGGCGTGCTCCTTTTCTATCCTGGAGGAGCAGCCCATGGACATGCTTCTGGGACTGGACATGCTTAAACGGCATCAGGTAATGAAGATCTTCATTTTTTGGTACCCGGTTCTTGCATGTGTTACGGCTGTTACCACATTGTTTCTGGTGATTACATGTATTAGAACACCAAAGGGCATGCCTTTTCAAACCTGGAAATGTCCTTAGTTGATTATGTTATCATACAAGGGTTGAAAGGATGCATGATTATAAGTAGAATCTGTGTTTGTGAAATCTCTCTGGGAATCTCTTAAATCTTGCTATCTATTTTGACATTATAACAGGCAGTTTTGTTCCCTTGTGTAGCTTTAGGGTTCGGATTACAACTCATGTCGTTTTTTTTTTTTTTTTTTTGGTACTGAGGATTGAACCCAGGGGCATTCTATCTCTGAGCTACACTCCCAGCCCTATTTTATTCTTTATTTTGAAACAGGGTCTCACTAAGTTGCCGAGGCCAGCTGCGAACCTATGATCCTCTTGTCTCAGCCTCCCAAGTACTGGAATTATCAAGTAGTTTTTTGATGGCTTGCCACAAGTGTGAAATTTAGTAAATCTTTAGTAATTAGATGCTGGTGAAGTAGTGCTTGGGAAGAACTTCACAATTAAGGGATGTGTGTATATGATGGAGCAGATGAAATTTTTTTTTAGTACAGGGAGAATAATTTGAATATATATTAATCTGTGGTCATATTTTTGTTTCTATACTGTAGCCTAATAATTTATGATATACCACCCTCATTAAAGAAGTAGTGTTCACTGGGTAATAAAAATTTCAGAGTATGTTTTTATATATATGTAGTCAGTATTTTTCTGTCACTACTAAAAAATTTTGTTTTTCCAGGGACTAGAGATTGAACCCAGGGATACCACTGAGTTTGTTTTGTTTTGTTTTGTTTTTGAGACAAATCTCACTAAGTTGCCCATGCTAGCCTTGAAATTACAATCCTCCTGACTCAGCCTTCCAATACTGGAGTTACGCATATGCACCACTACTCCCAGCTATATCTACCACTTTGAGACCATTGGTGTAGAGTTGAAGCATAAGCTGTACTTTATGTAGAAGCAAAATATAAAAGTGTGAATAGTGTGGTCTCAGTTTTATAAGAAAAAAGTCATTTGTATCTTTTTTTTGTGTGTGTGTACTGGGGATTGAACCCAGGGGCATTCTACCTCTGAGCTCCACCCCCAGCCCTATTTTTTATTCTTTATTTTGAAACTGGGTCTCACTGAGTTGCGGTAGGACTGCTAATTATGTCTTGCACCTATACAAATTGTGTACAGTGAGCAAGTAATCACATTTATAATCACAGATGATCAAATACTGTGTGGGTGGTGGGGTTACTTGGGATGGAACCCAGGGTATACCCCCAGCCCTATTTTATTTTTTATTTGGAAACAGGGTCTCACAAAGTTGCTGAGAGCCTTAATAAGTTGCCAAGGCTGGCTTGGAATCTGCAATCTGCCTGTCTCATCTTCCCAAGTACAGGGATTACAAGGCATGCACCACCATGCCCAGCTTCAAATACTGTTTTAAAAACAAACAAATGTAGCCAGGGTTCCTGGTGTATGCCTGTGTCAGCCACTTGGGTGGCTGAGACAGGAGTAGCACAGGTTCAGGGCCAGCCTCAGAATCTAACAAGACCATGTTTCAAAATAAAAAACAAAAAGGGCTATGAGTGTAGCTCAGAGGTAGAAGACCCCTGGGTTCAATCCCCAGTACCAAAAAAAAAAAAAACCAACAAATTATATGCTTTCAGAAAAAGTAAGGGAGCCAGGTGTGGTGGTACATGCTTATAATCCCAGTACTTGGGAGGCTGAGACAAGAGGATCACACGTTCACGACCAGCCTCAGCTACTTGTGAGGCCCTCCGCAACTTAGTGAGACCCTGTTTAAAAATAAAGAATTAAAAAAATAGGGGTGGGGATGTAGCTCTGGGTTCAATTGAACTCCCTGGGTTCAATTCCCAGTGCCACACACACACAAAAAGAACAAGTAGGGTTTTTTTGTTTGTGTTTGTGTTTTTTGTTTTGGTTTTGGAAGGGGGGGGTCCTCTCTCCTTGTCACTGTTGCACTTGATGAATAGAGTTTTGAGTTCAGGAACATAATATTCTGCATGGTGCCTTATCTACTTTTGTTACTGTTTCCTTTCTTCTTCCTAAGTGTTCCATTGATCTGAAGAAAAATGTGCTGGTGATCGGCACCACAGGCTCACAGACCACCTTCCTTCCCGAGGGAGAGCTACCAGAGTGTGCCCGGTTAGCATATGGGGCCGGGCGAGAGGACATGCGGCCTGAGGAGATTGCAGACCAGGAATTAGCAGAAGCCATTCAGAAATCAGCAGAGGATGCAGGTATTTGGAACAGCCAGGTGCTCTTTAATGCTTGTGTTGTCAGTGGGGACCAGAACCCTTCTAGTTGGTAATCAGTCTCATCATCCAGTAGTAGTCTTCATTGTTTGTCTCACCTCCTTCTCCCATCTCTTAATATAATAAAGCAACACTTTGGTCCAGCAGATAAAGAACAGCAATCTATTCCTCTGTAAAAGGTAGATTGGGGAGTTATTTGATTAGACATATTTTGGTAGGCTTCCTAAAACATCTCTCTTTCCCAAAGGAAGTTATAGCAGTAAGCAGATACCTGCTTCTGAGTTCAGCAATGTTTCCCTGAAACTTTCTTTCCTTAGGCCCATTTACTTTGAAGGATGGCACTGTCACTGTGACTAAGCAATCTTAACTTTTAAAATACTTGCTGCAAGTGCTGCTACCAAAAAGAACCAAAAACAAGGAGGATAACTGAACATGAATCGAAGTGTGGCGTTTTATGCTTTTGCTGAAATCACAGTTGTGTCATCAGCCATAGAACAGTACACAAATGCTTGCAGTCACATTACCTAGTACTTTTTTCTAAGTATCAAGTGTTTTAGCCTGTTCAAATCTAGAGACAGCCAAGTTTTCTCGGTAAAATGGAACAACATAATTTTGCTGAAATCCCCCATCTGTTACAGAGCAATGACACTGGAATACATTTTCTAGAAGCTGAAAAGAATTAACTTTTAAGTTTGGGTTATTTTAAAGTTTTGAGCCAGAATTATTCATCAGTATGACTAATCTCACACATTGCTTTTTCTAGTACAGTAAAATATATTAGAGTTGCAAGTTCAGGGAATATAGCTTTCTCCTAAAGACAAAAGAGCTAATGAATTTTAAAAATAAGCAACTAAAGCTGGGCGTGATGCTGTAGGCCTGTACTCCCAGGACTTGGGAGACCAAGACAGGAGGATCACAAATTTGAGGCCAGCTTCAGCAACTTAGCGAGACCTTTTAAAAAAATAGAATAGGGCTGGGGGAATAACTCAGGTAGAATGCCCCCCCTGGGTTTTATCCCTAGTACCAAAAATTTTTTTCAGAAAAGGGGGGGAGCAGCCAGATTTCCCACATTTCCCTGAAGAATATTTCAATGTCCAGCCTTGAGCCTGTAGAATGGGCATGGGTAGCACATGGAGTTGCCCAAGTTGACCTTGTTCTGAATCTACTCCATCTTGTGGCCTGGTTTTACATATAAAGTAGAATGTTGGTTGTAACTTAAGTATTTTTAAAAAGGGGGAAGCCAGACGTTGTGGCACACACTTGTAATTCCAGTACTTGGGAGGCTGAGAAAGGAGAATTACAGCTTTGAGGCCAGCCTCAGCAACTAAGCAAGACCCTGTTTCAAGTTAAAAATTAAAATAGGCCGGGCATGGTGGCACACGCTTATAATCCCAGTACATGGGAGCCAGAGACAGGACAGGTTCAGGTTCAAGGACAGTCTCACCATAGTGAGATGCTCATCAACCTAGTGAGACCCTGTTTCAAAAAAAAATAAGGCTGTGGGTGTAGTATGCCCCTGGGTTTAATCCCCAGTGCCACAAAAAAGGAGGGGATTAAATCATTTTAATCTTCCCAGCAAGGGGAGCTTGAATGAGCTTGACATACCTGTTTGGCTTGGCTTGGGGAGAGAGAGAGAGAGAGAGAGAGAGAGAGAGAGAGAGAGAGAGAGAGTGTGTGTGTGTGTGTGTGTGTGTGTGTGTGTGTGTTACTGGGGATTGAGCTCAGGGGCATTTTACCTTTGTGTTATATATACCCCCAGCCCTATTTTATTTTGAAACAGGGTCTTGCTGGGTTAATGAGTCTCACTACTTGCTGAGGCTGTCCTCGAACCTGTGATCCTCCTGTCTCAGCCTCCAAAGTACTGGGATTAC
>PVJS01059767.1:0-11426 GCA_004027185.1 Glis glis
AGAGACAGGGAGAGAGAGAGAGAGAGAGAGAGAGAGAGAGAGAGAGAAGAGAGAGAGAGCTGAGGCTGGCCGCGAACCCGGACCCTCCGGTCTCCGCCTCCCAAAGTACTAGGATTACAAGCGTGCGCCACCACGCCCGGCGCTGACTTTTTTTTTTTTTTAGGAGGAGCTTGGGGCTTCCCTCCTCTCTTTGTGCAGCTCGAGGGCCTTTTCAGAGCCAACCCACTCAGTTTTCCTGACTTCGATATCCAGCAATTGATGCCTCTTGGGTCTCCAAAGCCACAGATCATCAAGAGCAGACACAGCACTGCCCACTCTGGGAAGGTTGCTCACCTGGGGAGGAGGGGCTCCAGAGTTTGTAGCTCCTTGGGACCCCACAGGAGTCCAGATGCTTCCCTTTGAACACTACTAGGACTTAGAGTCCCCTTAGTATCAATGAGTTGCTAGCTTGTGTGTGTTCAATTAGATATGTATATATTAATGTATGCGATTATAATATGAAATCAAGTACTACAAATATAGTATGCTACATGAATACCTAATACAATTTAAACAACAACAATAGCAAAAACACTTCACCAAGTACTGACCGATCTTATTTTAATCCCTTTCATGACTCCCATTCCAAAGCAAACTGGGGTCCCATCCAAAATGGGCCATGCTAAGGCAAATCCAGAAAGCAACTTCAAAACAACAGGAATCTAAATTTGCATATTTTAAGAGACAGGAAATAGAAGATACCTTCTCATTGGACTGACACAGAAGGGAGGGTAAAGGAGACACATGAACCAATTCATTCATCCATCCATCCATCCATCCATCTATCCATCCATCCATCCATCCATCCAACCATCCGTCCATCCATCCACACAACAGATATGTTCTAAACACCTACTCTCTTCCAGAGAATGAAGTTATGGAGGTGAGGCAGGTGACCTGTTCCTGTTTATGCAATCGCCATTGTATGCCAAGTGAATAATTGATTAAAAAATGCAGAAAACTCATTCTGGCAACAGGCTAAGTAGGCACTGTGGTTACACCAGAACAGAGTTAGTCCTTAAGCAGAACTGCCAATCTACAATTTGGGCACCCCACCTCCATTCTGTAAGCAGAAGAAAGAACTCTCAGTGGACCTCACTTGTTGCATCCACTCTTCTATTTCACAAAAAAGATTTTATAATTGAAGAAAGCGTTCTCTTCAATTTTGTGTGGTTGTGTTAGATGTTTGGGTGAAACTCAGGGCCAGCCAATGTTCACTTTGTTATGTTTTGATTTCTGTACCTTGGCAAAGCGAGGGATTTTTGTGGGTGCTTATTCTTCTGAACATTTTTTTCTGTATTTGACAAGCCACCTACACTGTCCTTTCATAATCAGCACACTCGCCTATTAATTTCCATTTTGAAGTTCTTAACATACACAGATTAAATGTTTCCTATTTGGTTAGGAATTGACTTGTCATATACCCCTTTATTTCTAATCGCATGATGTTATCGATTTGTATCTTCAAACTATCCTTTCCTCTCAAATGTGAATTACATTTGATGATATAAATATTTTGGCATAAGGGGAAAGCATTTTTAATAGGCAGGTGGCATTTAAACTATTTTACTCAGATGGCATGGGCCCAGAAAGCTGGCTGGAATTTACAAAATATGATTTGCTTTATATTTTACTTTGCAAACCAGGAGAATGACTAATTAGAATCGTGACTCAAAGCTGTAAGGAGTACTTATTGATTCAGATCATGAAGACCAGGATGATCAAAAGCACACATCCATCTCCCTCTTCAGCCAGAGTTCAGGGGGGTCAAGTGCTGTTTGTCTCAAATCCTGGGCATTAACTCTGTCTTGGTAATGAAGAAGACAATTAACCTCTCTATTAATTCACTGTTAGGATATAGTGTATCAATTAGCAAAATCACTCAATTAACAGCTCTCAGTGAAATAAACCACTTGTTCCTCACCTTTCCTCATCTATTTGAACATGTAAACAATTACCACATTGAAGAAGATGTCTAGAACTCCAAGAATACATACCTATGTTTCCACGGCGCTATGGACAGGTGTCCTAGAATTCAAAAACAAGGACTGATAGAGCATGTGGATAGTGACATTATTTATTTACTACTTTAATTTTATTTCATTATATCACATAAGCCTCAAGTTTGTACTCATAACTATGCACATATAGAAGTGTCCTTTTTAAAAGTATATTTCTGCTGGGCATGGTGGCATATGCCTGTAATCCCAGTACTTGGGAGGCTGAGACAGGAAAATCGCAGGTTCGAGGTCAGGTTCAGTAACCTAGCAAGACCCTGTTTCAAAACAAAAATAAAACAGGGATGGGGTATAACTTGGAGGTAGAATGCCTTTGGGTTCAATTCCTAGTACCACACACACACACGTGCGTGCATGATAGACATCCATCCATCCATCCATCCATCCATCCATCCATATATCTGAGGCTCAGAAAGGTTAAGAAACTACCTAAGGACACACAGTCATAGTTAGTGATAGAGCTCAACTCTTAATTTAGGGCACAGTGTCGCCAGAATCTGGACTTTTATTTTTTTTAACTGCTGTGCCAGCCAGCCACCCAAGAATGCAAAAATATCATGGAACAATCAGAGTCATAGTTAAATATTTATGCACACTGTTATTGTTAGTCATTTTAGCATTATTTAAAATAGTGAGAAATTGGAGACAGCATAAATGTCCAACAGTTGAAAAATGGTTAAATAATTTATGGTGCAAAGGAATATCATTCCATCATTAAAAATTATGTTTTCCAAAAACAGAGCCATTTGTAGATACTAATATAATGCAAAGTAGAGAAGTAAAATCAGGTTATAAGCCAGTAGAGAGAACATGAGTCAAATTATAAAGAAAAAATATATACACACATAAAAATAGGAAAAAAATTGGAATTACATAGATGAAAAAATCAGATATTTCTCTTCTCTCTCTCTCTCTCTCTCTTTGGTGCTGGTGACTGAACCCAGGGCCTCACTCATGCTAGACTCTACCACTGAGCTACATCTCTAGCTCAGATAATTTTTTTCTTGATTTGTGATGAAGAATAATTTGTAATTTTAATATTCTTCAGTACACTTACCTGCATTTTTCTTTTTTTATTGTAAAATGTGAGGCATACAACATGATGTTATGTCATCCACAGTGAGATGATTTCTATGGGTAACAATTTAGCACATCCAACATCTCCTACGGATGATGAAACGTGTGTGTGTGTGTGTGTGTGTGTGTGTGTGTGTGTGTGTGTATGTGTGTGTGAACTCTCTTAGCAAATTTTCAATACATAATACATTATCAACTCTAGCCCTCCTGCTGTACATTAGATTTCTAGGTTTATTTATCCTACATAACTGCAAGTTCATACCCTTTGATCTACACTTTCCAATGTCTTCTCACTCCACCACCATTCTATTCTCTTTTGTGACTTTTTTTAAGATTACACATCTAAGTGAGATTATATAGTATTTATCTCTCTGTGCCTGGCTAATTTCATTTAGCATAATGTTCTCCACATTCCTCCATGTTGTGGCGAATGGCAGGATTTTCTTCTTTTTTAAGGCTGAACAATATTATTTACACACACACACAAACACCACTCAAATATGCCACGTTTTCTTTATCTAGTCATATAGTGATGGACACTTAAGTTGATTCCACATCTTGGCTATTGAAAATGATGCTGCAATAAACACGGAAATGTAGAGATCTCTTTGAGATACTGATTCCATTACCTTTGGATATATACTCAGTAGTAGGATTGTTGGATCATATGGTAATATACAAAGGTTTCATTTTTTCCTTACTTTATTATCTTTCATCTTTTTGATCATAGCCATTCTAACAGGTGTAAGGCAATACTCACTGTGATTTTAATTTGCATTTCTCTCATGACTAGTGATGCTGAACATGTCTTCATGTTCCTGTTGGACCATTTGTATGCCTCCCTCTTTTGAGAAATGTTTACTCAAGTCCTTTGTCCATTTGTTTTCTTGCTACTGAGTTTGAGTTCCTTGTATGTTTTGGATATTAACTCCTTTCAGATGTATGGTTTGCAAATATTTTTTTCTCATTCTACAGGCTGTCTCTTGACTCTGGTGATTGTTTGCTTTGTTGTGTAAATGCTTTTTAATTTGATATAATCTCATTGTCTATTTTCTTTTATTGTCTATGCTTTTTGTGTCATATACAAATAAAATACTGCCCAGAATAATCTTACAGAGCCTTTCCCCAGTGTTTTTTTCTACTAGTTTTGCAGTTTCAGTATTTAATGAATTTTGAGTTGATTTTTTTAATATGGTATGAGATACAGGTCTAATTGCATTCTTCTGTATGTGGTTGTCCAATTGTCCCAACACTATTTATTAAAAAGACTTTCCTTTTCCCATGGTACATTCATGGTGCTCTTCTCAAAGATTAGTTGACTATACATATGTGGGTTTATTTTTGGGTTTTCTATTCTGTTCCATTGGTTTATGTGCTTGTTTTTGTGCCAGTACCATATTGTTTTAATTACTATTGCTTTGTAATATAGTTTGAAACTAGGGGGTGTGATGCCTCTAGTTTGTTCTTTCTCAAAATCACTTTGACTATTTGGTGTCTTTTGTGGTTTCATACAAATTGTAGGATTGCTTTTCCTATTTCTGTGAAAAACACAATTGGAATTTTGATAGAATGGCATTAAATCTAAAGATTGCTTTGGGTACTGTGGACATCCCAACTTTATACCTTAAAGAATGAAAAAATGAAGAATAGATGATGCCTAAAGTCAGCAGAAGGAAAGAAATAATAAAGATCAGAGCAATAATTAAGTGAAATAGAGATTATAAAGATAATAAAAAAGATTGACAAAACTCAGACTAATCAAAACATAGAGAGATATTACAACTAATACAGAAATATAAAGGATCATAAGAAACTACTATGCATATTTATATGTCAAAAAACTGGATAAGTTAGAAGAAGTGGATAAATTTCTAGAGACATACAATCAACCAAAACTGAATCATGAAGAAACAAACAAACAAAAAAAGTCTGAACAGACCAATAATGAGCAAGGAGATTGAATTCATGGTCAAACCCTCCCCAAAAAGGAAAGGCCAGGACCAATGGCTTTCATGGGTGAATTCTAACAAGATTTAAAGAATTAAAACCAATCACCTCAAACTCTTCCAAAAAATTGAAAAGGGGGGAATGCTCCCAAACTCATTCTATGTGGCTACCATTATCTTATATCAAAGGCAGATCAGGATGCTGTAAGAAAAGAAAATTATAGTTTAATAGCACTGACAAACATAGATGTAAAAACCCTCAATGAAATACTAGCAAACTAAATTAAACCACACATCATACAGATCATATATCATGATCAAGCGAAATTTACCCGTGGGATGCAAGGATAGTTCAAGATATTCAAATCAATAAATGAAGGAGAAAACTCATATGATCATCTCAATAGATAAAGAAAATATTGACAACATGCAGTATCCTTTCATGATGAAAACTTTCAACAAACTAGGTATAGAGGAAATAGATTTCAACAAAATGAGGATTGTCTTGGGTCAACATTCTCACTGCCATGATCCAAAACAACTGACCACATAACTTAGAGGAAGGAAGATTTATGTGCTCACAGTTTGGGACACTTAAAGGTTCAGTCCATATCACGCCGGGTCTGCAGAGTTCAGGGCACGGCAGCAGGAAGTGGAGAGAGGAAAGGCACAAAGGCTCTGCTCCTTACATTATGGAGGTGGGAAGTAGAAAGCAGAGAGAGGAGAAACCTTATATCATCCCCAAGGCCACACTTCCCAGGAAACCCTCCTTAGCAACCAAGCTCCACTTCCAACATTGCTACCTTGTTTCTCTGAAGGTTAGGAGGACATTCTAAATCCAAACCATTACAAGGACTATACAAGACAAGTCTACATCTAACATCATGCTCTCAGGTCATTCTTTTGTTTTTCTTTTTTTTCAGTACTGGGAACAGAATCTAGGAGTGCTCTACCATTGAGCTACAACCCAGGCTCTCTTTATCTTTTATTTTGGGACAGAGTCTTGCTAAGTTTCCCAGGATGGCCTTGAATTTGTGATCCTTCTGCCTCAATCTCTGAAAGTGCTGGGATTATAGGTAGGCACCACCATGCAGAGCTTCCAGGTCATTCCTGACCACAGTATCCTGCTACAATTATATTGCAGCTCTTATCAGTACCTACTGTTTTATTGGCTGTTTATTGTCTGTCTTCCAGAAGTAGAGCAGGAGTATCACCTATCTCATTCACTTTGTGTGCTACTACCTATGAGAGTAAGTTGGCACATAATATTTGCTCGACAAACATTTGTTGAATGAATGATTAAATTCCAGGGAAGTACATGTACTCTTTGGGGGCAAGGCCTTAGGAGAATCACATCTTTATGATTTGTAGTACCTACAAGATTATCTTGAATATTCGTTAAATGAAAAAAATGAGTTCTTAAAATTTAATCTCTGCTAATATGATTTCATGTAAGCTCCCTTCAAGTGAATTGCTCTATTTTCAAGGGAAACTGGAGTAGAACCTTTGTCTTCATGAATTTAACATTTGTGGTCCTTTCTTTGCAGATGATGTGGAAGTTCATGACATGAAATCATTTGCAATTTTGCTGAGATTAATTTGAATTCAAAATGCTGGTGAACAGGACTGACTCTTAGAGACCAATGTAGCAAGAAGCCAGTGTGAACAGTACAGGATGTGCACATTTGGGGGTGGATTGGGTTCCACTTATGATCTTGTGTGTATATGAAAAGATTTTTTATCTGCTGGGAAATGATGCACAAAATGAAGATAGTCCCAAGAACTGATGAGGTTAAATGAAATAGATTTAAAAAGTATTAGTTTTAGGCAGAAAATAGACCTTTGGATAAAGAGTGAAATGTTAATTCCATTGGTGACCTGAAATCTATGTTATAAATAAGACTGGCCATATGTTCTCTTTGGAAATTTCAAAAGCAATAATTATAATATGAATTTGGTAAGTGTTTCTTACAGGACAGAAACTAATCTTCAAGTGAGAGTTGAATAATTTTCATGTAATTTTTCAGTTATATGAAATTCTCCAGTATAGGGCAAATAAAATATTACGATGGTCTTTAGGAATTTGGGGATTTTTCAAGAATTTCAGGAACTTTCCCTCATGAGTCAAATAATCTATTATTCTTTAATGAGCTAACAGGGAGTTGGTATCTTCACAAATAAGAGATGGAGATTAATTTATAAAAAAGAATTAGAGAGGATATAAACACCGGGAGAATTTAAAGGTAGAAGACGTTCTGTCCCTGTTGTTGATGTATCCATTTCTTTACTCTTTCCTCAAAAGCCCCTTTCACACTCTGTTCTCAACACTGTGCCGCTGATCCTTTCCTCTCAATTCTCCTGTTGGCCATTTTCCCCTGGAAATGTTCTACCATTAACGAAGTCCTTACTGTTTAATGTTCTCTCTGGAAGTTCAGAAGATGACATAGACAACGTATAATTATTGGCCTGCACAGTATGACCAGTGTGAACAGTGATGTTTTGCATGCATTCATGGTCAGAAGCTGTTTTACTCAAATATCATCAAACTAATTTACTCTGGATCGGTGGTCAGCCTGATAACAATCATAAAAAGATGGTGTAGACATGGTCTATTCTAGGGGCAGATCCATTTCATACTGAGTGATCCATGAGTAGCAACATACTAGTCTGTGGTATTATCTGTGTGGTTTACATACCTGGTCTTCCCTTGCAGCTCTCCCCCCTCCCCATTCAGTCAATGGTGTGGCAAATACAATATCAAATAATGTCACAGTAGTATGTGGCCACATTTGGACCAATTGGTATAAACTCAGAGAATAAGAGTATGAGTCTTTGGAGTTTCAAGCATAAAAATCTCTTGATTTGGAAGAATACACAATTAGGCAGTTTTTCTTATTCCTGGAAAAAGACAAGGATTATCTGGGAAATAATGGTCAGAGAAGAAAGAGAGCTGAGTTATGTAGTGCCGAGAACCGGACCATCGCTCCACCCTGAAGCAAGACTGCAAAACCCTCGATGAGGATGAAATGGGATGAAAGAAATTTTGATAGTTTCTGAGAATCCGAAAGCACTCATGTATGCATTCAACGTGGATTTTCTGCCTGTATTCCCTGGGACATCAAGAATGAAATGTCCTGCAGGGGAATCATACTCAATCCCTAAATCCACTTCTCCTTTCTTCCTCAACTTGGCTAAAGTCATCTCCATTCATCCAGTCATCAAGTCGGAAGCCCTGAGTCCTTCTAGAATCTTGCTATTCAAAATATGGTCTGCAGATGAGTGCTGGGCCACAGCTCACCACTGGAATAAGATACGTAGAGAAATTGAACATAAACTTTAGAAAATTCTATAGAAAGTTGACATTTCTGCAATATCTAAACACTTGATCATCTTTTCTTTTCTTTTCTTTTCTTTTCTTTGTTTCACAAAAGTATTAGTCCCCAAATGTCTTAGAAATTCTAAAAACTGGACTTTGCCAAAATAGTTTAAGATCTCTATTCTAGATGGCTTCTTTTTCCTCAGTACCTATTTTAGACATGGATTCTGAAAAAGCTCGCAAGTATATCTCAAATCCATTCCTCTCTCTCCATCAAGTTTAGGCTCTTTTCTTACCTGGGATATGGCAATGGCCAGGAAACCACTCTATCGCCTCTCCCCTCCAAGCCTCTTCACTTCTCATCCAATGCTGTAGCCCCCACACCACTATTCAATGTTCATATTAGTTTTATTGATAATGGCCCTGTGATAGTTAATCTAGGTTGTCAACTTGACCTGATCATGACACACCCAAGATTATGTGATTTGGGGTGTGTAACAGCAGATTAAACAGAAAGCCCTGCCCTGAATGTAGGCAGCAGGATTCTGATAGGTGGGGACTTAGATAAAAGAGGTAGAAGCCGCTTAGGGTGTGTGCGACTCTTTCCGAGGAAAAACGCATCTGCTCTCGCCTGAGATCGTCGGCCACCGGTTTCACCTTTCTCCGAAGAGCTTCTTGATCTTCTCGGCCTCCAGCTCTTGGAACTGAAACTCCACCATTGTTTCTCCGAAGAGCTTCCTGATCTTCACATCTTGGACTGGGACTGAATTAGTGGTTGCTCCGATCCTAAGACTCCAGCTCTTAGACCGTTCGACCAGCTACTGGTTCCTCTGACCCTCCACGTGCAGTCAGAACCTGGGACTACATTGCTTCAAACTGTAAGCCCATCTGATAAATCCCTTTTTTCAAATATACTCATTCTGTGTATTCTGTTAATCTAGAGAACCCTGTCCAATACAGGCCCCAAACCATAAACAATCTAGATGTCCTTCCACAGGAAATTGGTTAACCAAATTGTGGCATATCCATATCAAGGAATACTACTAGTACCGCAACAAAAAGAAATCATTGAAATAGGAAACCACTTGGATGAATCCACAGGGAACTATTTATATACTTTGTGAGTTCATTTACATAACAATCTTGAAATAACCACTATTTTAAGATGCAATTACCATTATATACTTCCCTGTTTAAAATCTTTGGTGCTTCCTTTTCATGATTTTCAATACCTTCCTTAATCTAGCCCTTTTTTATTTTTTAGCATCATCTTCTAGTCTCTGCTCTATAGTTTATATAGCATTCATATCAAACTTATTGGGTTGTTTAATAAACAATCCAATAATAAATAAATATAAATAAAAATAAACTTTTTTAGACCTATGTGACTTCACACATCCTGTTCTATGTGACTTTGTCTGCTTTTGCTCCTTGGGAAAATCCTTCTTCTCTGTAAAACTTGGAATAAATTGGGATTGGGGTGATAGGAAGCTGGGGAAAGTTCACTGACACATCAGGGTCAGAAGTGAGGGGACGGGTGAGCGTATTAGGGCAGGGTGGGGAATGTCCAAAGATTGGGGTAAAGGCTGCTGAGCCAAATGGAACAGTGAGTGGTTCTGGGCAAGTCTAGATTTCAGACAAAATTAAGTCAAATCTTTGCATGAACAAGTTGTGGTATCCTTGAGGAGCAAACTTCAAGGTCAAGAGACATGTTGCAAGACATTCCCCAGAAATAAGAGCTGGGGAATGAAGCACAATCAAGATCAAGGTACTGAGGCTGGGGATGTAGCTAGTGGTAGAGAACTTGCCTTGCACGCACAGGCCCTGGGTTCAATCTCCAGTACCTCAAAAAAAAAAAAATCAAGGTACTATCTAAAGTCTCCAAGAGGAGCACAGAAATCATATGCTTCGTCTACCCAGAAGTCTGGTAAATGCCTTCTTGATGTTCTAGCTAGTTTTTACTTCGACATGCCCCATATGCAGAATTTGGATGCTTTGTGTCAAGGAGTCTGACATGTTCCTCTTGGATATTACTGTCTCATCTTTTTGCTGTAGTTTGCTTATGTGTATATATTCCTTACCTATTTATGCTTATATACTTACTGTTAACTCATTGCATTGCATTGTATTTATTTATTTATTTACATATCTCCCACTCTTCTTGTCTCTGAGTTTCTGGAATTTCCTTTTTTATCTTTATATTCTCAGTACCTAACAGTTCACTGGTGTAGCATAAGTAGCACTTAAGCAAATGTTTGTTGAATGAATTATTAAGTAAATATATGAGTGCTTCTTTATGATAGTCAAGAGCTAGACTCAGAGCAACCTTTTGGCTGTCCTGTAGTATGAGTCACAGTTTCTTATAAAATCCTGGACAATACTGCATCCATCTGACCTCAAGTTTCCCACTAGCATTTTGTGAAGGAAATATAATCTACAACTAGTATGCAATATAATATGACTTGTTCTGGGCAAAGAAACTCAGGATTTGGTTCATATAAGAAACTCAATTCTCCAGGGAATGAATGAGTCTAGTCCAAAGGTCAGCAAACTTTCTGTAAAGATGCGGTTAAATATTTTAGGCTTTGTGGACTGTATAGTCTCTGTATTTATAGTGAACAAGAAATCATAGCTGATGCATAAATCAGTGAGGGTGGCAGTGTTCCAATAAAACTTTATTTACAGAAACAGGTGGGGGGCCAAATTTGGCTTATGTGCTATTTGTTTACTCCTACTCTAGTTAATTTGTTTACTCCTATTCTAGTTAATTTTTTTATCCCTATTCTAGTTAATTCTCCCTGAACTTCATTATTAGAAGAGAACTGAGAGCCAGGCATGGTGGCCCATGACTGTAATCCTAGTACTTGGGAGGCTGAGACAGGAGGATTGCAGGTTTGAGGCCAGCCTCAGCAACTTAGCAAGGTCCTCAGCAACTTAGTGAGACTCTGTTTCAAAATAAAAAATAAAAAGGGGCTGGGATGTAGCTCAGAAGAAGAATGTCTCTGGATTCAATCCCCAGTACCACCATCA
>PVJS01059768.1:0-11425 GCA_004027185.1 Glis glis
AACATTTGGCAATTCTGGAAACCCCAGCATGGCTCTGGCTGCGAGCACACACTCCGGGTTGAAGAACCCTCGTGAGGCACAGGCTCGTGTAGGTGATGAAGTCCTTGACCAGGCCTCCCAGCCCTGCTCGCCCTCACCCTCTCCCACAAGCCCCTCCAGTTTCCAGCTCAGCAACTCTCTCCCCAGCGCTGGAATGCTTGAGGCTGAGGCTCCTGCTGCTCCTTCCCCATTCCTCGGATGCCTTGGCCCGTTTCTGCTTTAGGAGTTGGACTTTCAGGAGTTATTCAAGGCCACTGCGCTCTGAAAATCTTTCCCAGACTCCCCCACGCAGGGCTGATTCCCTCCTCAGGGTTCCCAGGAGAGAGACGCGCTATCTCATCATTCCTTGTTTCCATTTCTGTCCACCTCTGCCTGGTCCTGACCTTTTCAGTCCTAGTGTGTGGGACAGGACACGCAGTGCATTGCCTTCTGACTAAATTCGCTGCAGCTGCCCTAGGGCAGGACCTTGGGCCACACGATGGCCTGAAGTCTTTTTCTCTTAGGAACTGAGTGTTCTGTCACCTTGTTCCCATAGTTCCCTCTAGGAACTCTTCTCCCTCACGGTACAGGCTTACTGGGCTCCTCAAAACCACATGCAGCTCCCTCCACTGCACACTGAGGACACTCAAGGGCACCCATGTCAAAAAAAGTGTATGATTCTTCTTTTGTGTGTGTGGTACTGGGGATTGAACAAGGGGCATTGTACCTCCAAGCTACACCCCCAGTCCTATTTTTTGTTTGTTTGTTTTGTATTGTTTTGGGTTGTTTTTTTTTTTGCGGTACCGGGATTGAACCCAGGGGCGTTCTACCTCCGCGCTACACCCCCGGCCCTATTTTTTTATAGTTTATTTTGAAACCAGGTCTCACGAAGTTGCGGAGGGCCTCACTAGGTAGAGAGAGAGGGGAGGAAGAGAGAGAGAGAGAGAGCTGAGGCTGGCCGCAAACCCGGATCCTCCGGTCTCCGCCTCCCAAAGTACTGGGATTACAAGCGTGCGCCACCACGCCTGGCCGTCCAGTCCTATTTTTTATTCCTTATTTTGAAACAGGGTCTCACCAAGTTGCAGAGGGTCTCACTAAGTAGCTGAGGCTGGCCGCGAACCTGCAATCCTCCTGTCTCAGCATTCCCAAGTACTGGGATTACAAGCGTGCGCCACCACGCCTGGCTTATTTATTTTAAAAAGGCTTTTTAGGTCTTTGCTTTGCAAAGCAAATGGACACTTAGTCCCTGTTTGATTTTTTCCCTCAAATGCTTGTCAGGTTTTCTACCCTGATGACTAGAAGAGCTATCCTGAGCCCTGATGAAGCCCCTTCCTGTCTCCAGCCTCTCGAGGCTCTTTGTAGATTGAGATGCTCTTCTCTGAAGCCTCTGTAACACACAAGGTACAACAGTGACACGTATTCCGTTAACACCTATTCAAACTTTGTTGTCCCACAGCATCTAAATAAATTCACCTGACAGATTAAACAATATACATAAAACAGCACACCACAAAATATAGCTGTCTTCTTTTGTCTCACAGAGAAACTAAAGTTCCAGAATATAAACAACGTCAACTGTCTTCTGGCTCTTCCCAGCTCCTGCAATGCAGTCTCACTCACACATCTTCACTAGCTACAACCGAGTAGCCTAGTGCTTTCCGCTGCACGTCTATCAGTGGAAGCTTCTAGTCCCAAGTCTCCACAGGTTCCAAAGTTCCAGAAAACAAGCAGGTCTCACAGAGATAGCAAAATACAAGGCCACATCCAACATTTGAAAAACACAGTAAAGTAACAAGAACTAATGTGACCACCAAAACAGCTTGTGATTAACCCCCATTTCTCTTAGGAGAGTATCCTCCAACACAGGATACTTTCTAGAACCAAATACATTTGATGATGCAAACCCACGTGAAGGTACCAACCATGGACCATAGAGAAGACTGTTAGGTGGGAGTAAAAAATACACGAAAGCGCCAGGTGTGGTGGTGAACACCTGTAATCCCAGTACTTAGGAGGCTGAGACAAGAGATCACTGGTTCGTGGCCAGCCTCAGCAACTTAGTGAGGACCTCTGCAACTTAGACCCTGCTTCAAAATAAAAGAATAAAATAGGGCTGTGGGTGTAGCTCAAAGATAGAATGCCCCTGGGTTCAATCCCCAATAACACACACATACACATACCAAAAAAAAAAAAAAAGCAAAATAAGAGAAAATGAAAGCTTGTTTGCTTCTTCAGGTGTCAGTCTATCCTTACCAGCTAAGAAAATTCCATCAGCTGTGAACCTAAAACACAGCTAGGAGAAATTCACCATCAAGACACGGAGTGTCAGCTTTCCACATCTTACAAGAAATGTTAACCACCCACAGGAAGGTCACGTCTTTCACACAGGGTCCTCTGATGTACTTGCCTTCTAGAAAAATCTAGAAATTTCTAAGAATAGCCTCTGGCGCTTTACACTCTTCCCTTTCCTTTTCCGTGTATCTGCAACCTCTCCTATCTTGCTCTATGGTATAGGATTTCTTTGGTTTCCTCCCAGCTCCCTTCATGCCTTTAGTGACTCTCCTATCAGAATTAATTTTTATGACCACTGGGCCTGTATCCCAGCTCCTGGGGAGGCTGGGCAGGAAGATCAGAAGTTCAAGGCCAGCCTGGGCAACTTAGCTAGACTCCACCTCAAAATAAGTAAGGGTTGAGTGCAGCTCAGTGGTAAAGCGCCCCTGGGTTCAATACCCAGTCCCGAAAAAGAAGAAAAAGAATTGTCTTTTATGTTTCACAAAAACCCAGTTACTTTTTTCCTCTAATTACCACTGGGAAAGGGCACACAAAAAAAATTATGTACCTACACACTTAACAAAACTAGCTCGCATTTATTATTCTCTTGACCTGGACAGAGGCCGCACGGGTGTGTGCATTCTAAGAAGGCTTCGGCGTGCACAGTTTAGACCTCTGAGCTTAACTCAGTTCTTCTTACACCTTATTTATTCCTCCTCTTGTTCAGGCTTCTGAACTTGAGCGCGGACCTACAGAAACCAGGGCGGGAGCGCGCGCGCCCGCCAGGAGGCCGGAAACACGTAGTACGCGCGCGCGCACGGCGGCCGGAAGCGGGGGCGCCTGGGGACGCGAGCAGGGGCGGGCGCGCATGCGTGCGAGAGCGTGACGCGACGCGCCGGCGCCGGAAGCTGGGGCGGCGCGCGGGCGCGCCCGGGCGGACGGGCGGGCGGGAGTGGGCGTGAGCGCGGCGCGCGGGCGCCGGAAGCGGGCCATGGAGGGTAGTCCCGCGGGTCGAGGACGGCCGCGCGAGGCGCCGGCGGAGGAGGGCGAGCCTCCGGGCGCCGCTTGGAGCGGGGACAGCGGCAATGTGTCCCAGAGCCAGAGCAGCGCTTCGGGGCCGTGGGAAGACGACGGCCCCGAAGACGGCGCTCCGGGCCGCGACCTGCCGCTCCTGCGCCGCGCCGCCGCGGGCTATGCCGCCTGCCTCCTGCCCGGGGCGGAGGCGCGGCCCGAGGTGGAGGCCTTGGACGCCAGCCTCGAGGACCTGCTCACCCGAGTGGACGAGTTCGTGGGCATGCTGGACATGCTTCGCGGCGACTCCTCCCACGTGGTCAGCGAGGGCGTGCCGCGCATCTACGCGAAGGCCACGGAGATGCGGCGCATCTACAGCAAGATCGACAAACTCGAGGCCTTCGTGAGGATGATCGGCAGCAGCGTGGCCAGGATGGAGGAGCAGGTCACCAGGGCCGAAGCCGAGCTGGGGACTTTCCCCAGCGCCTTCAAGAAGCTCCTGCACACCATCAGCGTGCCCTCTTTCTTTAACAAGCCGTCTCCCACGAGGCCGCAGCACAGCGCCTACGAACCGCCTGTCCTGTTTCGGACCGAAGATCACTTCCCTTGTTGCAGCGACAGACCCCAGCTCTGACACTGCTGACCGCTACTGCAAGAGGCTCCCAAATGAGACTCTTTTATCTTGAGCATTAAATAAATTAAAGATCCTATTAATGGGCGTTTATGATGTTGGAGTATGGATTTTTAAAGTTTATTTTCTGCAAACTCTTCTTCACAGAATGTTCATTATGCCACGTTAAAAACTATAGATTTCTTGTGTCTTCCAACTCTAATCTGAAAGGTGCTTGGTGAGATGGGAAGCAAAATGAATGAAACTTAACTGCTATGTGGCAGAACTGTTATTTTTATGGTTTTTGCTACTCAACTAACAGTATTACCTTTTCAAGATTTATATATTTATGTATTCATAAGAAAAGTGACCCAGCCATTAAAGTCTTGTTATTCAATCCTGATAGTGATGCACTTTTTTTTTTCGGTACTGGGGATTGAACCCAGGGGCATTCTACCTCCGAGCTGCATCCCCAGCCCTATTTTTATTCTTTATTTTGAAACAGGGTCTCACTAAGTTGCGGAGGGCCTCACTAAGTAGCTGAGGCTGGCCGCGAACCTGGATCTTCCCGTCTCAGCCTCCCAAGTACTGGGATTACAAGCGTGCGCCACCACGCCCAGCTTTTGTCAAAATTTAAAACAAGACGCAAAGTGTCTGTTCCCGCACAAATTTATAGTGGCTGTATTGTTCAAGCTCAGTGCATGCACTTTTTAATATAGACTACTTTTAGGGTACATGGTACATTATTTAGCATTATATGCAACTCTCCACAACATGGATTGTAAACCAAAGGGGAATTAGACAATTTTTTTTTTTTTTTTTTTTGCGGTACGGGGATTGAACGCAGGGGCGTTCTACCTCCGCGCTACGTCCCCGGCCCTATTTTTTATACTTTATTTTGAAACCGGGTCTCACGAAGTTGCAGAGGGCCTCACTAAGGAGAGAGACAGAGAGAGCGAGAGAGCTGAGGCTGACCGCGAACCTGGATCCTCCGGTCTCCGCCTCCCAAAGTACTGGGATTACAAGCGTGCGCCACCACGCCCGGCTAGACAATTTCTGAGAGCATATATTGGGGTTTTTTTGCAACAAATTGTGAAGTTATATTTCAAAGTATGACCTCAGTCTTAGTTTTGTTTTGTTGCAGGTACTGGGGATGGAACCCAGGGCCTCTTACATGTGAGGCAAGCACTCTACCACTGAGCTACACCCCCAGCTCTTTATTTTGAGACAAGATCTGGCCAAGTTTCCAAGGCTGGCCTAAAACTTGAGATCCTCCTGCCTCAGCCTTCAGTTACTGAGATTCCAGGTATGTTCCACCATGTCTGGCCTGAAGTCTTAGTTTATCAGTAGCAAACATACTTGTGGTTGCCAGTGCTTGGTTTATAACAAGTACTAATTAAAACTTTAAATTTTATTGGAAAGGCTCTCCTTCTGACAACGACTACATACTTCCTTTTTTGTTCGAAAATAAGCATGTTGAACCAGGTGTGGTGGCACACACCTGTAATCCCAGTACTTGGGAGGCTGAGACAGGAGAAACACAGGTTCGCAGCTAGCCTCAGCAACTTAGTGAGGCCCTTTGCAACTTAGTGAGACCCTGTTTCAGACTAGAAACTTAAGGTTAATATTAAAAAGTAGGAAGCTGGGCATAGTGGCAAACATCTGTAATCCCAGTACTTGGGAGGTTGAGACAGGAGGAGCACAGGTTTGAGGACAGCCTCAGCAAGTAGACTCAACCTAGTGAGACCCTGTTTCAATATAAAAATAAAATAGGGCTGGGGGTGTAGCTCGGAGGTAGAATGTCCCTGGGTTCAATCCCCAGTACCTCAAAAAAATAAAAAGTAGGGCTGGGTGTGGTGGCGCACACCTGTAATCACAACACTATAGAGACAGACAGGAGAATTGCAGGTTCACAGCCAGCCTCAGCAACTTAGAGAGGCCCTCTGCAACTTAGACCCTGTTTCAAAATAAAATGTAAAATAGGACTGGGGTTGTAGCTTAGAGATAGAATGTCCCTG
This sequence comes from Glis glis, assembly GCA_004027185.1. Classification (NCBI taxonomy): domain Eukaryota; kingdom Metazoa; phylum Chordata; class Mammalia; order Rodentia; family Gliridae; genus Glis; species Glis glis. The sequence goes on from PVJS01059768.1 coordinate 5,929, forward strand.
AGTTCAATCCCTAGTACCACATACATACACACACACAGTAGATATTAATTAGGACAGATTATGAAAAAATAGAATAATTTTAAAGCTGAGATTTACCATCTTCATAACAGGAACCTTAAATTCTGGAAAGCATAAGCTACACAGTAAAGCATTATTAACTTTACTACTTAGATATTTACTTACAAAAAAGTAAATTAGGAGCCAGGCACAGTGGCGTACTCCTATAATCCCAGTACTTGAGAGGTTGAAACAGGAGGATCGTAGGTTTGAGGCCAGTGTGGTAATTTAGCAAGACCTCTTTTCAAAATAAAAATAAAATAGGGCTAGGAGTATAGCTCAGAGGTAGAATACCCCTGGGTTAAATCCCTAGTACCACACATGCACACACACAAAAAAAAAAGTTGAGAAAAAAGTCTAATAAGAAAAATGGTTCTCAGCTTAACTGTTTTTAGAGCTAGACCTATAAGATTTTCTGGCAATGCATTGAAATGAAGCATCCTGGTTCAGGTAACATGATGACATGTGCCGCTTATCTCTGCAGAACCTTGGGTTCTGAAGTAGTTAACAGGTGTTCCTGGGGTTTCTTTTTTTTTTTTTTTTCTTTTGAAGTACTGGGGATGGAACCCAGGGGCATTCTACTTCCAAGCTACACCCCCAGCCCTATCTTTTATTCTTTATTTCTGAAGCAAGGTGTCACTAAATTGCGGAGGGTCTCACTAAATAGCTGAGGCTGACCACGAGCCTGCAATCCTACTGTCTCAGCCTTTCAAGTACTGGGATTACAAACTTCCACCCCTACACCCGGTATGTTCCTGGGGTTTCTAGTGGAGATTTGTTCAGGGCCTTCTTGTTTGGAGTGGGGATTTGAAGCTGGTGTTCATAGTTCAAGACAGATGTTGAATATGAAAATAGCTTCCTTTCATAACACCCATATTGCTAAAATGGTTTCTTTTTTTACAGTACTGGGGATTGAACCCAGGGGCATTCTACCTCCGAGCTACACCCCCAGCCCTATTTTTTATTCTTTATTTTGAAACAGGGTCTCACTAAGTTGCAGAGGGCCTCACTAAGTAGCTGAGGCTGCCTGCGACCCGGATCCTCTGGTCTCAGCCTCCCAAGTACTGAGATTATAAGTGTGCGCCACCACACCCAGCTGCTAAAATGGTTTCTACATTTAAGATTAATATTACAAAGTGGGAAGCCAGGCGTGGTGGTGTGGAAGCCAGGGTAGTGTTAGATGAAGGTCATTTTTCTGCCTCAAGAATGGGGGTTGGCAGAGACAGGTGCACCCTGCCCTTGGCACCTCACCATCAAGCCTCCTCCTGGCTCTCCTCCCTCCCAACTGACCAAGCAGAAGATCAAGAGGCCCCCCTGGATCTTGGAAAACTGGTTCTACCTCTTCCTAAGTGGGAGGGGTTCCCAACCCTGAAGCTGTAGGGGGAAGCCCAGTATCATCCTAGGTGACCCCTGGAGACCTTTGTTGCTGGGGTCTGAAGCTCCCCCACGTTCTAGAAGGATAAACAGGGATGGGGATAAGGTCTATTAAAGCTTGGGGGAGGTGCCGCACCAGTCTCTGCAAGAGCACGATGACCAGCGTTTCGAGAGTGCAGAGGACATCCCTCAGACCAGGGCAGCTGCTGGCGTCCAGGAGCTGACTTCTGCACACAAGAAGCGATGCTAATGAACCGGAAAGCACCCTGTGACTTCCCCCCAAGCCAGAACTTTGAGGAACAGGAGAGTCTTGAACCATGTTCAGAGCATAGATACTGGAGCCCAACAGCATGGTGTGAACTGATGTAGGGCAGGGGTCAGCAAAGTTCCCAAAGGCCAGACAGTGAATGTTCTAGAATCGTAGGCCATATGTTCTCACAATTACCTGCTCTTAGAGTGCAAAAGCAGCCATAGAAAGCATGTAAGCCAAAGTGCATGGCTCTGTGCCAAGAAAAATTTTTTTATTTATAAAAATGGGTACTGCTTGAAACATAAGAGACGTACTGAAAGAAAGAAACTTCTAATGGTCTGGAATTCAAAGTTCTGTACTAGCTTGACTAAATAGCTCTCAGAAGGGGAGCAGGGCTGGCGTGGAGACGTGCGCTTGTAATCCCAACTCTTGGGAGGCCAAGACAGGAGGATCACAGGTTCGCGGCCAGCCTCAGCTGCTTAGTGAGGTCCTCCGCAACTTAGCGAGACCCTGTTTGAAAATAAAGAATAAAAATAGGGCTGGGGGTGTAGCTCGGAGGTAGAATGCCCCTGGGTTCAATCCCCAGTTCCAAAAGAAGAGAAAAAGAAATAAAGAATAAAAAATAGGGCTGGGGGTGCAGCTCAGAGGTAGAATGCCCCTGGGTTCAGTCTTCAGTTCCACAAAAAAAAAAAAGAAAGGAAGGAAGAATAAAAAAATAGGACTGGGGGTGTAGCACAGAGGTAGAATGCCCCTGGTTTCAATCCCCAGTACCCCCCCCCAAAAGAAGAAGGGGGCCGGGAAAATGAAAAGTGTTAGCACCTAAGGATTTTTTTTCTTGCTGCTGAAAGGGGCTAGGCAAAAGGCTCAGGATGCTGACAGGAAGGGCGGGGCAAATGAGACAACAAGTTACCAGCCAGTGGAGCCTGCTGGGGTCTCGTCTGCCTTGACACCCCTCTCTGGACCAGAAGCTTCTTGCAAAGTTGCCCACAGCAGTGTCTTTTAAGTGTTTTGTCTTAAAATGGCCTACCGTCAATAGTAAAAAGTAACATCCAAGCCAGGTGTGGTGGCACACGCTTGTAATCCCAGTACTTGGGAGTCTGTGACAGGAGGATCGCAGGTTTGAAGCCAGCCTTGGCAACTAAGCAAGTCCCTGTTTCCAAATAAAAAATAAAATTGGGCTGGGGGTATAACTTGAAGGTAGAATGTCTTTGGGTTCAATCCCCAGTACCACACACACACACACAAAAGAAGTAACATCCAGCTCATCACCCCCAAATGTACCCAGTACAGCCCCTTTGTCCATCCCCGTCTCTCCCCTATCCTCCGTGGCCCCACCGTGTCTCAGTAGCCTGAGAAATCTCCTGCTTCCCCACCCCTGCTCTCTCAGTACACAGCAGCCAACGGGCTTCAAACCCCAAAGTCAGACGCACTGGGATCTGCCTAAGCGCTCACTAGCTGCTCCTGACATTAAAGAAACCCAAATCCGGTGCCATGGCCCACTGCCCAGGACCTACCCTGAGCTGGACTTGCTTGATCCTGGGCGATGCCCAACGTGTCCCTGTCATAGCACTTGTGACGTGCATCTGTAGTATTGTCACACTCGCCTGCCTCACCACCTCCAGCGTGACCATCAGATGGCAGCTCTGTGGGTCTGGCTGGGCATGGCTGCACTCTAGGCAGACAGCACCCTGCCTGGCACACTCCACTGTTGAATAAGAGGCTGCCAGACTGGCTGAGAGAATGAGTGACCAGGCAAGAACCAGGCACCCCATCAGGAATGTCAGACGACAGAAAGGCAAGGAAAGAAATTCACTGGGTGTGGTGGCGCACGCTTGTAATCCCAGTACTTGGGAGGCTGAGACAAGAGGATGACCAGCCTCAGCTACTTAGTAAGGCCCTCCGCATCTTAGTGAGACCCTGTTTCAAAAATAAAGAATAAGCCAAGTGTGGTGGTGCACGCTTGTAATCCCAGTACTTGGGAGGCTGAGACCAGAGGATCCAGGTTCGTGGCCAGCCTCAGTTACTGAGACCCTCTGCAACTTAGTGAGACCCTGAAAAAATAAAAAATAGGGCTGGGGGTGTAGCTCGGAGGTAGAATGCCCCTGGGTTCAATCCCCAGTACCGCAAAAAAATAAAGAAAGAAAGAATAAACCAGGCGTGGTGGTGCACATTTGTAATTCCAGTACTTGGGAGGCTGAGACTGGAGGATCGCAGGTTTGTGGCCAGCCTCAGTTACTGAGACCCTCTGCAATTTAGTGAGACCCTGAAAAAATAAAAAATAGGGCTGGGGTGTAGCTCGGAGGTAGAATGCCCCTGGGTTCAATCCCCAGTACCAAAAATAAATAAATAAATAATAGGGCTGGGGGTGTATCTCGGAGGTAGAATGCCCCTGGGTTCAATCCCCAGTACCACTAAAAAAAATAAATAAATAAAAGAAAGAAATTCAACCAGATGTTTTCTGGAAATCAAGTGCCACAGAACAGGCAAGGACACAAAGGAAAACAAAATGGTTCTTCTCCCAAGAGCAAGACAGGCCAGTAGGTGAGAAGGTCAGAGGTAGTGAAGGCCCAGTGAGCTCAGACTGCCATTCGGGGATGGAGCTGGTTAAAGGCAGCAAATGCATTCCCAGGGGCTCCAAGAAAGCCTTATCCTTTATTTATTATTTATTTATTTATTATTTGGTACTGGGGATTGAACCCAAGGGCATTCTACCTCTGAGCTACACCCCCAACCTTATTTATTTATATAAAATTTTGAAACAAGGTCTTGCTAAGTAGCTGAAGCCGGCCGTGAACCTGCGATCCTCCTGTCTCAGCCTCCCAAGTACTGGGATTACAGGTGTGAGCCACTGCACCCAGCTAAGAGAGCCTTCTTCTTAATCACACTGGGAAATGTTGACACAGCACTTGTAGAACTACCTTCTAAGAAGACTGCTTTTATGTGTCAAGAAGTTAAAAAAAATCATGCAAAAACTTTTCGACATGCTCTAAGTCATCGGCCTCAGTAACGGCGAACAAGGGCATCTCCTTTAGGATATTGATCGTCCAGGGAGGGAGAAGGTCCTGCATGGTCTGAGAAGCGGTGGTCCTTTCAGGGGAGGGGGGGTGAGATCATTGAGGCCCCTGGGGACCTTCTGGTTGCAGGAGTGGGTCAGCAGTGTCTGCAGGACAGCTCCTTACCCACCAGGGGGCACTGCCAGAGCAGGTCCGGCCTGAAAGTAGCAGGCCAAGTTGGCCTTGGGAGTCCCAACACCATCATCCAGCAGTGTGGGCACCGGAGATTCACACACAAGACCCTGTCTCCCCTGTCACGGTGCTCAGAGCAGGGGCTGTTCCTCATGCATGGGGGTGCGAGGGGAGGGAGGATGTTGACTGGGAGGAGGCCAGGGTGCTAATTCAGGAGTGCCCTGTCTGGTGGGAGTAGACAGTTCCCATAACCCCTGTCTACTGCCCTCATCACTCTTACCTCTCTCTAGAAGGAACACAGTCATTTTTGGGTTTTTGTAGTTCTGGGAATGGAACCCAGGGGCATCCTCCCTCCAAGCTACACCCCCAACCCTATTTTATTCTTTTATTTTGAAACAGGGTCTTGCCAGGCATGGTGGCACACGCTTGTAATCCCAGTACTTGGGAGGCTGAGACCAGAGGATCCGGGTTCACAGCCAGCCTCAGCTACTTAGTGAGGCCCTCTACAACTTCGCGAGACCCGGTTTCAAAATAAAGGATAAAAAATAGGGCCGGGGGTGTAGCTCGGAGGTAGAACGCCCCTGGGTTCAATCTCTGGTACTGCAAAAAAAAAAAAAAAAAAAAAAAAAAA
>PVJS01059769.1:0-11425 GCA_004027185.1 Glis glis
AGCGCGGAGGTAGAACGCCCCTGCGTTCAATCCCCGGTACCGCAAAAAAAAAAAAAAAACAAAACCAAAAAAACCCAAGCCTAAGCCACCACACCTGGCTATGATCCAATGAAAAGATCCAATGAAATAGGTAAAGAAATAAAGAAAAATAAAACTTGAAGGTGAAGAAAGAGGATTTTCAGCATAAGGTTCCAGGGAGGGGTCAACACAGGCTGAGGTGCTCCTCACACTCCTGTTGTAGCTCTCACATGAAGAATGGGGGTGTAAGTACAGCCATCCTAAAAGGCAGTATTTTTCAGGCACAATGAACACTTAAAGGAATGGCATAATTTTCTGGTATGCATTATTAAGAATTCAACACTGACACAAGCTGTAAACTGCGGCTAACGGGGGAATTCCGGAGCCAGCTCTGCAGAAAACAGGAAGCGTGCTGGTGGCGCCTCTGCTCTGCTCTGCTGCCCGGCCTCCCGCAGACCCCGGCTCCCACCTGCTTCACGAACCTCATCCCGCACCACGCCAAGGAACAGGCGCGCAGACCCAGACGGCTATGGGCACGTGGAGAGTAGGCAAAACTCCCTCCGTGACATTTCTCATAATCACACCATAAAAAGATTGTTAATGAAAATAATGAATGAGTAATTTAGAGTAGACACAAGGAGGAGGGGAAATGAAAAGGTTATTTTCAAAGGGTTTGCTACTGTGAACCTTGTCGGCACCTTGATCTGGGGGAAAAAAACTATGAAATACACTGATGGAACAACAGGGACCTGTAATAACTGACTAGATTCTAGAGGATAAGAAGGAATTGTTTCACACTCATCTGGGGTGTGGCAGTCACAGCCTCCTGGGGCTAGCTTGGTGTTCTTACTCAGCAATCAGAATGAACTGTTGGCACGTGCTGTAACATGAATGTGTCTCAGAATAACAAAGCCAGGAGAGAGAAATCACATAAAAAGGGTCACACTATGTGAGTCCACGTACATGACTTTCTAGAAAACGCTACCTACTGTATGGTGAGAAGCAGATGAGTGGCCCCCAGAGGGTGGAGGAAGAAAGGGTCACAAGGAAGTCTACCCAGGGCTCGGAGACATGTGCTGACTGCCTCGACCATGCGGTGGTTCTAGGTACACGTCAAAACAGACCAAACGACACTGCACGCACCATTCGTTTTACGTCAATTACACCTCATTACAGGTGTTTCTTTATACACACAGAAATATTCTGGGATTAAGTGTGATGAAAGAAAAAACATCCCCTGCCGGGCATGGTGGCGCACACTTGCAATCCCAGCACTTGGGAGGCTGAGACAGGAAGATCACAGGTTTGCAGCCAGCCTCAGCTACTTAGTGAGACCCTCCGCAACTTAGTGAGACCTTGTTTCAAAATAAAGAATAAAAAATAGGGCTGGGGGTGTAGCTTGGGGGTAGAATTCCCTCAAAAAAAAAAAGGGAAAAGAAAAAACATCTCCTGCCGGGCATGGTGGTGCACCATGCTTGTAATCCCAGTACTTGGGAGGCTGAGACGGGAGGATCCAGGTTCGCAGCCAGCCTCAGCTACTTAGTGAGGCCCTCCGCAACTTTGTGAGACCCAGTTTCAAATTAAAGTATAAAAAGTAGGGCCGGGGGTGTAGCTCGGAGGTAAAATGCCCCTGGGTTCAATCCCCGGTACCGCAAAAAAAAAAAAAAAAGAAAGGAAGAAAAAACATCTCCTTGTGTTAGGAAAATAAGAAGCCAAAGAGCAAAGAAAAGAATCAGGAGAGAGGCCGAGGAGCTCGACAGCGTCCAGTGTCCTGGATAGAGGTTTAAGAAGCTAGGTCCGGCCTTCCTGCAGGTGGAGACATGAGCTGATGAAACTGCATGTCTTCACCTGGTTTCAAAGGCTGCAGCCAAAAATCCCTGATGAATATATTAGCAGATAAACGGAAGAGAAACAAGGCGTGAGATACTGCAGAGACGAGCTCTGCTCTGTGATGACAGAGGAGACTGCACTTTGAATTCTAAATTCTCAATTAAGGCAAAACTTTGGAAAATAATAAACCTTTTCCATGTATCAACTTGTACTGTATCTTCTGTGGGAAAAATAAATAATTCTATTTCTGGCTTACAAAGCTTGCCTGCTCCTTCTGGAATACCAGCCGTGGCCCCCAGGTGACAGTTTATAATGGGCCACCTCTCTACCAGATGAGTCACACCACAGGCCACCACAAAGAGCAACCAGCTAGCGTTACAAGCAGGGAAGTATCTAAGTCAAAGTACAAAACGGCGAGATACTTCCTGTTGGAAATATTTATAGCAAACAGGTAGGTTCCAATGATACGTTGAAATTCCAGTCCTGAGCACCACGCTGCCTGTTTCTGGCCCTTCCGAGTTTAGTAGATAATTAACCTTTTCCCACGCCATATAAATTGTGCAGCTCGTAACAGATGAGAGGTTTGCAGGAAGGCCCAGAATGAGTTTTTAAAAGGTATCTCTAAGCAAATCTATAGTCACCATTTTAAGGACAAAATTACTAACAGCGAAACTGAAGAAACCAGCTATTCTCCTCTCTCAGTGAGAAACCTGAAGTGAAATGTTAGTATCTGGTTTAAGTCACACATCCCAGGTATGAAAACTCAAGCACAAAATAGGTAAAAAACTAATCTGAGACAGCTTAGCGTTTACTTAGAGTGTAGCTTTCAATGTGGTGAGAAGTCTTTAGCAAGACATTTCTGCCACTCTGGGTCTATCTTGAGGTCGTTTCCCTAGACTATGCACACACACAACAGTGTTATTCGTGGAATACCTAATTTCAATAACTGGTAAAAACACCAACGTGCGCACTGCACAAAGAAAACAGGATGTGCTATGACAGTCTACATGGACTTGTTTGTATAGTGAGGCCTGTCCTGGACTTCTGACTTTAAAGCTGTCAGGACAAGTCTGGGGTGTTTTAAGCTACTAAGCCTGTGATCGCTTGCCGCAGTGGGCCCAGGAAACAGCACTCCGGGAGACTCAGGGTGCTTGCCAGGCCCGAGCCAATTAACGGCAGACCTGAGTGTCCCTCACCCAAGGCTGACGGGTGCCCTGCACCGAACATTCTCAGGTTTCAAAGAAAATCATGCCACCCACCCAAACATCTACCAGAGAAGGCAGGAAGAAAAGTGGAACATTTGTAGTAACACTCTGTAAATACTGTTTATGACTGAGCCAAGCAGTATATTATGATTTTCTTGCACTATGTTTTGTGTTGGAATTGCTTCTTTGTGTTCATTTCCTTAACTTTTTTCTTTTTTTTTCCCTGGTACTGAGGATTGAACCCAGGGACATTCTACTTCCGACCTACACTCCCAGCTCCTTTTATCCTTGTTTTTAATTTGGAAACAGGGTCCAAGATGCTTAGAGCCTCACTAAATTGCTTAGGCTGGCCTCCAACCTGCGATCCTCCTGGCCAGCCTCCCAAGTACTAGGATTATAGGTGTGCACCACCCTGAATTATCATTAATTGTTCTAACATCCTCCATAAATATCTTGTGGTATAACTAGTTAAACAGCTAAAGGAATAGTTTAGATAGTTGAAATTTCACTAAGTAGTATTTTTTTTTGTTTTGTTTTTGCTTTTGTTTTATTCAACAGGCCCTTCAACCAAGAAACTAATTTTTTTTTCTGATACTGGGGATTGAACCCTGAGCTACACCCCCAGCCCTATTTTATTCTTTATTTTGGAACAGGGGTCTCAATAGATTGTGGAGAGCCTCACTAAGTTTTTGAGGCTGGCTATGAACCTGTGATCCTCCTGTCTCAGCCTCCTAAGTACTAGGATTACAAGCGTGCATCACCACACCCAGCTCAGAAACTAAATTTTTTTTTTTGCAGTACTGGGGATTGAACCCAGGGGCATTCTACCTCCAAGCTACACCCACAGCCCTATTTTTTTATTCTTTATTTTGTAACAGGGTCTCACTAAATTGCGGAGGGCCTCACTAAGTAGCTGAGGCTGGCCACGAACCTGCGATCCTCCTGTCTCAGCCTCCCAAGTACTGGGATTACAAGCGTGCGCATTTTTTAAATGCAGAGAATTTTTCCTGTATTATTACTTTGATGCTTTATTCTCTTTCAATGCCTCTGCTCTCTTTTTTGGAACTAATAGGCAGATATCAGCTTCTTGAGTTGATCATTCTATCTTTCTTAATTTTTCCCTTCTAACTTTGTCGCTTTACCTCTTTATCTTCTGGAAGATTCAACCTTACCTCCTGCCTCCCGCAGCCGTCTTCATCTCCCCGTCGTATGACCTGGAGCGCTGGTTCTTCTTACCGATCGGCCCTGGGCCTCTCCTTTCGTTTTTGCCCGTGTTGCTCTTGTTTAGTGGATCCAATGTCATACTCGTCTGAGGTCTATTCATATTTTTTGTTGTTCTTCTTTCTATTCCTTATACCATCTATTTCCTCCAAGTTCCTTCATTCAGTCAATTTCTCTCTTCATGTCTGACATCAGAGACTATTCAGGTGAGACTCGGTATCCATGGATGGTGGGTTCAAAAAAGGGCTGATTAATGGTGACTTATCCATGGGAAACCCATGATTGCAGATATCATCAGGTCTTTTCTTCAGAACCAGTAAGTTCTCCAGAGAAGGATCTGCTGAAGGCCAGGGCGAGGGACTGAACCTTGCAGGCATTCCAAGAGCAAGGCAGGCCGCGCAGGCTCGCTGCTGCTTACGAGCCCCTCTGTGCAGTGAGCTACGTGGGTCCCACTCTACCCTCTCCTGGTCTCTAAGATCTCCTATCCACATTACCTCTTCTCTCCGTTCTCTTTTTCTTTGGGGGTTTTATATTTTTCTACCTTTTTGCTTTTTATACTCCTTTAACCTTATGTAAAGTGGGATTTTAAGAGGGTAGAGGCTATAACACACACACGTGCCAGGGGCATAATCCCAGTACCTAGGAAGCTGAGACAGGAGGATCGCAGATTCCAGGCCAGGGTGCAGTAACTTAGTGAGATCCTGTCTCAAAAAATTAAAAATGAAAAGGGCTGGGGGTATGGCTCAGTGGTAGAACACCTCTGGGTCCAAACCACAGTACCACAAAAGTAAACAAATAAAATATAACACACGCAGCCCAACATTCTCTCTATTGACAACCAAACTGTTGCAAAATGCTTCTGGTATGAGATCAACTCTTCAAAACCTGATGGTCTCCAGCCATCCCGTCCTGGGCATCTCTCCAAAGCGCTGAAATCAGAGAGCTACAGTACTACATGCACAGCCATGTTCACAGCAACACAACTCACAATCGCCAAATTAGGGAACCAACCCAGGTGACCATCCACAGATGAATGGATTACAAAACTATGGGATATCCACACAATGGAATTCTACTCAGCAATAAAGAAGGACAAGATAATGTCATTTATAGGAAAATGGATGGACCTGCAGAATATCATGTTAAGTGAGACTAGCCAGTCCCAGAAAGTGAAGGGTCATATGTTTTCTCTCATAGGCGGAAGCTAGGGAGTAATCGGGATAGCAGAGAGACTTCAGATAATGGAGGAGAAACTTCTATGGAGTCAGGGAGGTGGTCTAGGGGAAGGGTGGGGGCAGAGGGAGGATCAATGAAGGAAACACTTCCACATTATGTACATATGTGAGAATACCAATGTCAATCTCCACACCCTGTCTGGGGGTGGGGGGAGTGGGGAGGGGGCCAGGGGAAAGCCCGCCAAGTGCTGTGTGCGTGTATGTCATTATCACTATGATTTACATTATGATGTGAGACTATAATGCACCAATAAAAGTATATATAAAAAATCTGACGGTTCTATTCATTTCAAATATGATGTGCTTGAAAATAACCAATGGAGATAAAAACAAAAGAAGGCAACGCAACAACAAAACATTATTTAAAATGACAGAAGCTGGGCACAGTGGTCTGTCATTCCTGTACTCAGGAGGCTGAGGCAGGAAATTCACAAGTTCGAGGCCAGCCTGGGCAACATAGCAAGACCCTGTCTCAAATAAAAAATAAAAAGGGCTGGGGGTGTAGCTCAGTGTTAGAGCACAACTGGGTTCAATCCCCAGCAGCACCACCCCAAAAACTAAGGAAACTAATTTATCAAGTCAACATCCTTAAGAGTACGCACATATCATGTGCCGGGCACGATGGCAAGCACCTACATAAATTATCTTATTTCATATATTTAGAGCCGGGCGTGGTGGCGCACGCTTGTAATCCCAGTACTTGGGAGGCTGAGACAGGGGGATCGCAGGTTCGCGGCCAGCCTCAGCTACTTAGTGAGGCCCTTCGCAACTTAGTGAGACCCTGTTTCAAAATAAAGAATAAAAAATAGGGCTGGGAGTGTAGCGCGGAGGTAGAATGCCCCTGGGTTCAATCCCCAGTACTGCAAAAAATAAAATAAAAATATATATGTCTTTAAATTACATTTACTATATTTTCATCTGCTTTAATGCAGTGAAGCCTATGAGAGAAGCACGATGACCCCCACTCGCAGAGGCTCAATCGTGAGGCAAGGAGCAAAGGAGCCCTGGCGCTGGGAGTGGCCCATCACGCCCACACGCGCCCGCAGAGAGCCGGTCTCACGGCGAGAGGAAAGACGCGTCTGGCTTGCGTAACCACACTCTGGAGCGCCTACAAATGAAGTCATCCCACAGCTAAGTACTACTGAAAGTACATCTATCTGTCTTGTGTTTCTTACTAATTGAACCTGCTCCTAAGGTAGGTAAGAAAAGGGCATCTAGTGGTAAAATACAGTGACATCATTCCTGTAATGTGGAGGAGACTGTTTACTTACCCTGTGTGCAGGACTGACAGACAGCTAACACTGTTGCCAGCATCGTAACTTTGTTGTTGTTGTTGCAGTACTAGGGATGGAACCCAGGGGCATTCTACCTCCGAGCTACACCCCAACCCTATTTTATTTTTATTATGAAACAGGGTCTTGCTAGGTTGATGAGAGTCTTACTACTAGCTGAGGCTGTCCTCGAACCTGTGATCCTCCTGTCTCAGCTTCCCAAGTACTGGGATTACGGGTGTGCCACCGCGTCCAGCTCTTAATAAATTCTTTTTTTTTTTTTTTTTTTTTTGGTACTGAGGATTGAACCCAGGGGCATTCTACCTCCGAGTTACACCCCCAGCCGATTTTTTGCTCTTTATTTTGAAACAAGGTCTTGCTAGGTTGCAGAAGGCCTCACTAAGTAGCTGAGGCTGGCCACGAACCCAGATCCTCCGGTCTCAGCCTCCCAAGTACTGGGATTACAAGCGTGCGCCACCACGCCCGGCTTTCTTAATAACTTCTGAATATACACAGATGTGTATGTCCATGACAGAGACGTGCAGAACTACTTGTGCATGTTAAGATCCCAATAAAGACATCACCCAATGCCACCCAGGCAGAAAAAAAAAAACAAAACCAGAATCGGAGTGACGGGGGAAAATGCAAAGAAGGCCCTCAAACAACAGGCGTGTCTATCAGTAATATAGATGAAATATTTGAACTTAAAAGATCTGTAGAAATAGCAGATAGCCATTAACATCTTAGTGGCAAAGAGAGCCTTTTAAAATATTGAAATACAGCTGGGCGTGGTAGTGCACACCTGTAATCCCAAGTACTTGGGAGGCTTAAGACAGGAGGATCGCAGATTTGAGGACAGCCTCAGCAAGTAGTGAGACTCTCTTCAACCTAGTGAGACCCTGTTTCAAAATAAAAATAAAAAAATAGGGCTGGGGGTATAGCTCAGAGGCAGCATGCCTTTGGGTTCAAACCCCAGTACTAAAACAAATAAATACTGAAATACTACTTGTTTCACCATAATTGATCAAAACTAGTGGTATGTATGTGCATGGTTTCATAATTCAACTTCATATCCAATATGAGTATTCTTTTGCATTTGAGTAAAGCTTACTGAAACATACCAGAAAGAAAATTGATCTTAAAATGCAAAAAGATCTACTACTAATACACTAGTTTTCACTTAGTTTACTGGATAGTTTCTTATAGTTTCCAAGGCTAGTTTGCAAATGTATAGTACAATTGTACATACATATATTTAACTAGATGTCTGCAAAACCTAAAATTTTATAATTGTATATAAATTATTTCCCCTTTTCAAATAAAAACAGAGAAAAATCATAATAAAAAAACGAATGCTATCCCACCTGCAAAAACATACGACTATGCGCATAAGAAACAGCTGTCTGTGGGGTGGAGCTCAGTGGTAGAACACTTGCCTAACAAGGCCTTGGGCTCAACCCCCAACACCGCAGAATAAACAAACAATAACAACCACCACCACAAAAACCCAGAAACAGACTTCCAAGGAACCGAAAAAAAGTTAAATCTGCAAAAGTAGTTGGAATATAAGTATTAGGAATATCTTATCTCAAAATCAGAAGAATTTTTACTATGTACAAAGTGATAAGAGACAAGACCAAATGTTAAGACTACTTAGTACTTAAAAGGAACAGCACTCTGATCTCAGCTGGAATCTGTCTTGCATATGAGAGCTGGTAATGAAATTCATTTATAAAGCCGGGCTGGTGACGCACACCTATAATCCCAGTACTTGGGAGGCTGAGACAGGAGGGTTGCAGGTTCAAGGACAGTCTCAGCAACTTAGGGAGACCCTGTTTCCAAATAAAAAATAAAAAGTGTCAGAGGTGTAGCTCAGAGGTAGAATGCCCCTGGGATCAATCCCCAGCACCACCAAAAAAGAAGAGAATCCATGAGCTCATGAGACTTTCATACCACATATGCGCGGCAGGACCTGGGCAGCAATCTCCCAGGTGTGATCAGATGACTTGCAAATAGTAGACCTTTGAAGAAATGTTTTCATTCTCATAAAAGCTGACAATTAACAGGAGCTCACAGGGACTCCACTAGATGAAGAAAGCTTTGAACCTAAGAATAGAACAATATGATCATACAGGAAAAAGTTAAAATTGAGACTTATTTACCATAGACATAGACATAGACCCATAGACATTTTGTGTGTGTGTGTGTGTGTGTGTGTGTGTGTGTGTGTGTGTTGGGAGTTGAACCCAGGGGCATCCTGCGTCTGAGCTACACTCCCAGCCCTATTTTATTTCTTATTTTGAAACGGTCTCACTAAGTTGCTGAGAACCTCCTTGGGTTACTGAGGCTGGCTGCAAACCTGTGATCCTCTCTCAGCCTCAAGTGCTGGGATTATAGGCGTGTGCCACCACGCCTGGCTCCCAAGTATATTTTTAAAAATTATTTGACCGCAACAGTTTTTTTCTTTCCATTCATCAAAGTTTTTTCTTAAGTTTCTTTTCCTTTTCGTGGTAATTTTTGTCATAATAAAGATAATACAATCCTGTTTCTGAAGCCCAGAGCCGCCCTTTGGCGTGTCCTGTAAACCTTGCAGACACATGCTCGGTAATCAGTCATCTGCAACATGGGACAGGCTTACCCGAGGGGCACTGAGAAGTTTCTGCTTGGATGTAGGAGGAAAATACTAAAACTATTATTTTTACTTTTCATCATTTTAAAAAACTAAGCTTGCCAGGCGTGGTGGCGCACACTTGTAATCCCAGTACTTGGGAGGATGAGACCAGAGGATCCGGGTTCGTGGCCAGCCTCAGCTACTTAGTGAGGCCCTCCACAACTTAGTGAGACCCTGTTTCAAAATAAAGAATAAAAAAAATAGGACTGGGGGTGTAACTTGGAGGTAGAATGCCCCTGGGTTCAATCTCCAGTACTGCCAAAAAAAAAAAAAAAAAAACTAAGCTTCACTAGTATCTAGTACATAGGTTGACATGTAACTGCATTTATTTTTATAAGACTTACTAGAAATAGAACAAGTGGAAAGTGAATTTGATTAAATTAATGCTTAGGCATACTTGAAATAAAAAATGAAAGATGCTCCGGTATATCTCCACTTAATCTGCTTCAATTTATCTAACACATGTAACTAAGTGTGTCTTTAAAACACTCTCAAAGACCGATCTCAGGCTGCTGGAAATGGGATGTGCTAATGAACAAGTGCAGAAGAGCTGACCGAGGGGAGCATAATTCAAGAAATCCAACTTGTCTATAATCCTGAGGCCTACAACCTCAGAGTCAAAAAAGTCAGTGTTACCATTCGTTCCCATGTTAAACTGCAAGATGGTAGGAGGCGAAACTTCAAAGAGATGCCGCTAGATCTTCCCAGTAGATGAAACTAAAGTACAGAAATGCCTTACGTTGGTGGGGACACGCAACAGTGGGACAAACTGCTGGTGCTGGTGATGCTCCGGGATGAGGTGGATCCCTCAGGCTGCAGAGCCTGTCACTCGACCCACAGGCCTGCACCTCAGAGAAGCTCACAGCGCGGCCTCCAGGCTGCAACCCACGCGCGTGCGCACACAGCAGCATCACCGAGTCCGGCTTCCCAGGCTCAGCCGTGCACTGAGGACACGTGAGCCGGTCCTCGATGACGCCTTTCCAAGCTGTAGGGTTACTTCTCACTTCTTATTTTTTATTAAGTAAACTCATTTACTTACGTGTTCTGAAGTGGTTATGGTTATGTGTGAGATTAAACAAAACAAGAGCGTGCACATTTGTGTCTTCAGAAAAAGGGGAAAAGATGACGTTTTTACCATACACGCACCTCGTTGAAGGTGTGGACTACGGGTCCTCTACCAATCTGTCCCACCTGAGGTGGCCGCAGTGCACCCCCTCCGGAGACACTGCACACGCCAGCAATGCTCCTCTGTCTTATATAAGTCCCCTGAAATCACAAACGCCTCCAGCTGGAGTTCCCTCCAGCCACCTCCCATGGGACTGCTGCTCATCCTCTCAGGCCACAGCAATGCCGCCCCCTTGGAGACACCATGCGCTCCCTCTGCGCCACTGTGGCAGGACCAGCCCATCCTTTCACACCTCCATCCCTCCTGCTATCATGAGTCACAGCCGTACACAGGAACAACAAGTGGCAGGAAGAAAAGCCACCGCAGGACACAGCTCACTGCACAGCACGCTGCACACTCGACGCCCACAACTGAGGAGACCCACACAGGACAGACGGCTCACTGCACAGCACGCTGCACACTCGACGCCCACAACTGAGGAGACTCACACGGGACAGACAGCTCACTGCACAGCACGCTGCACACTCGACGCCCACAACTGAGGAGACTCACACGGGACAGACGGCTCACTGCACAGCACACTGCACACTCAACACCCGCAGCTGAGGAGACTCACACAGGACACAGACAGCTCACTGCACAGCACGCTGCACACTCAACACCCGCAGCTGAGGAGACTCACACAGGACAGACGGCTCACTGCACAGCACGCTGCACACTCGACACCCACAACTGAGGAGACTCACACGGGACAGACGGCTCACTGCACAGCACGCTGCACACTCGACACCCACAACTGAGGAGACTCACACGGGACAGACGGCTCACTGCACAGCACGCTGCACACT
>PVJS01059770.1:0-11425 GCA_004027185.1 Glis glis
GCCTCCCAAAGTACTGGGATTACAAGCGTGCGCCACCACGCCCGACTGGGTTGTTTCTTTTCTTAATGTAAGAGCTCTTTATATACTCTGGATACTACACACTAATCAGATAAATTATTTTTAAATTATTTTTTGTGGTACTGGGGATTGAACTACCTCCAAGCTACACCCCCAGCCCTATGTTTAATCCTTTATTTTGAAACAGGGTCTCACTAGGTTGCGGAGGGCCTCACTAAGTAGCTGAGGCTGGCCGTGAACCTGCGATCCTCTGTCTCAGCCTCCCAAGTACTGGGATTACAAGCGTGCGCCACCACGCCCAGCTAATCAGATAAATTATATTGGCAAGTATTTTCTTTTTTAATAAAAAATGGTATTTACTTAGAAGCATTCCGAATGTCAACAAAAACAGCTGCAACTTTTTTTTGTAATTACACTGTGGTATTCAGTTAACAGAACAATAATTATTTCGTATAAGCTGCATCAGGGATGCCTGAAGATGAAAAAAACTACCGTCCCCATATATAACAAATTTGTGCTGTGCACCAACAAGAACCTGCTTTAAATTTCCATGCCAATTTACAACCCCCATACTGTACCAGGCAAGGTTAGTGGCTATTGAAAATACCACCAGGACAGGACTATCTAAAGACATATTCGGTAGTGTGTTAACTATACAAAAATAGACACTGTACAGTTTAAAAACAAATATTACACAGCATTACATTTCAGTTTTTTCTTTAAAAGGAGTGAGTTGTGTACAGGGGTGTTAAAGGCTTTATAGACAAGAAAAAAACTGTACTAGAACCAACTTATTCATCATCATCTTCTTCTTCTTCTTCTTTGTCTTCCTCCTCTTCATCTTCCTCGTCTTCTTCCTCCTCCTTCTTTTTCTTGCTCTTCTCAGCCTTGACAACTCCCTTATTTGCTGCATCAGGGTTTCCTTTAGCTCGTTAGGCAGAAATACCCTTTTCATAATTTTCCTCCAGTTTAGCAGCTTTCTTCTTGTAGGGCTGCTTGTCATCGCAGCAGTGTCCTTCCACATCTCTTCCAGTTTCTTTGCAACATCACCAATGGATAGACCGGGATGTTCTCCTTTGATTTTGGGGCGATACTCAGAACAGAACAAGAAGAAGGCCGATGGAGCCCTCTTGGGTGCATTGGGATTCTTGAAATTTTGTCTTTCCTTTAGGAGGGATATAGGTTTTCATTTCTCCTTCATAATGGGCCTCGTCCTCCTCTACCATGTCTTCAAATTTTCCTTTCTCTTTAGCAGACATGGTCTTCCACCTCTCTGAGCATTTAGAAAACTCTGAGAAGTTGACTGAAGCCTGTGGGTGCTTTTTCTTGTGCTCCTCCTGGCAACTTTGCACAAAGAATGTGTAGGATAATATTTTTCCTCTTGGCTTCTTAGGATCTCCTTGGCCCATGTTTAGTTGTTTTTCCTCTGCGAGGCACAAAGTCGCCCAGTGCCCATCCGGCTCTCACTTGCCCCGGCGCTGTCTCTATTTTCTTCCATTATGTATGTTGTCTTTTCTCCTTCTTGAAAGTGTCTTTGGGTGCACAAAAATTTCTAATTGTGATGAAGTCCAATTTATTTTTGCTTTTGTTGCCTGTGTGAGTGTATGTATATGCATGTGAGTGTGAGCATATGTGTGGGTGTGAGTGTGAGTATGTACATGTCTGTGGGCGTGAGTTAATGTGAGTGTGTGGGTGTGAGCATGTGTGTGTGTGCACAATGAGGGGGCATGTGAAGGGACACAGGTCTGAGCCGTGACATGGTGTGTGCAGGGCGCAGTTAGGAGGATACTGGCTTGGGAACTTAGGAATTCTGGGACTTGGTTTAACTCAGTATTTGTAGTCTTATTTTTGTCGGTGTCTATTAAGAGGAAATCTTATAATTATGACTTGATGGATGGAACCAAATTTTCCAACCCAGATCTATAGTCCCAAGTTCTTGCAGCCCCAGTCCATCCTCCACAGTGACCAAAGTTATCTTTCAAAAATGTAAAACTGTCCACATCACTTATATCCATAAGATAGTCGGTGGCTCTGTGTTCTTTGCATAGATGTGCTTACGCCGTACACCAATTCCTTTCTGTGTGTCATTAAAGATGCTTTTCAAACCAGATTCAGCCTCAACTTTGGTAGTGACTCTGCTTTCTAGTCTGTAGTCATACCTGTAAAGAGTAGTCACACCCCAGACTGTAGTCACTCTCCTAGACTGGAGTTTACACCTCTAGACTGTAGCTACAACCTTAGACAGTAAACATGCCCTCAGACTGTAGTCACAGTCCTGAGCTTCAGTCACATCTTCAGTCTTCAGTCACATAGCAGGATGTAGTCACACTCCTAGACGGTAGTCATAGTTCCCCAGACTATAGTCGTACCACCAAACTGTAGTCACACCACTAGACTATAGTCACAACTCTACACTAAAGTCATATCTTCAGACTGTAGTCACACCTGTTAGGCTGTAGTCACAGCTCTACATAATAGTCACACCCTAGACTGTAATCGTACCCCTGACTATAGTCACACCATTTCCTGAAAATGCCCTATGTGGGCATGTCTTCATCTCCTTACCCATTTTTTCTATGAAACCTTCCCCAAGTCTATTTGAATGAATTGTTCCCTCTTTGGGCTTTCATAGAAATTAATTGAATAATTTGTATAGAAATTATCATTTATTGCAATAGATTAGATTTTTGTCTTTCTAACCCACTACTTCTGCATGGCTTATGGGCAGGTGCCACAACCGTGCTTTTATTTATGAGGGACTAAATGGGGTCCCTGCATAACATAGGAATTGTTGCATTGAATTATTTAAAAAACAGAGGTCGTGAGTACCTCTTCTGACTCTAGAACAAGATTAGAGCCACAAACAATATCACAGAGGTAAGAGCTTTATGGAAAATAAAACGCTATGTAAACATCAAGTGGCACCATACATTATCACAGGTACACAGTCTGACTGTTCCGAGTCTCCTTACATTGTGAACTTCACGTTCTCTGCAAAAGCCCCCACGTGAGATACTGACGGTGAGTGGTTGACACCAACCGAGCAACTTCTGGATTGAGTCACATGGGAAGTTCAGGGTTGGCATTGTCTTCAGCGATTCCTGCTTCCCCTTTCCTTAACTTCCACTCACCTGTGATTTTGACTCTTTCCCGGGGGGCTAAATACCATACAGTTCCTCTTTTTGCAGAAATGCAACTTTTGTACCGGCATGTTAATATGTCTTTCACCAAGTCCTAGGAATTAGAATTGTTAGTTTATGAAGAAAGGAGGAAAATAATGATGACCCTAAGAAATCCCGTTTTGGGATTGTACTACTGTTATGTCAGATGTGACCCTAGGGGGACTGGGTGAAGAACACACAGGACCTCTCTGTGCTATCTATGGAACTCTTTGGGATGCTATATTTCAAAATATAAAGCTGAAAAACACCCCAACACATAGTGATAGATTCTTATGTGGTCTGGGCAGGTATCTTTGGTATCAAGAGGCCTTCTGTGGTCTGTTCATCTCCCCCAAAGCAAATGCTGGAGGTTAGCAAGGAAAGGCCACGCCTGAGGGGCTGGGTGGAGATTCCACCGCAGAGCCACGCGATCCCTCCCACTGACCTGTAGTCTCTGTTCTAACCTCATCTACCCCAAGAGGACTACCCCGGGCTTCCTGTCCAAAAGGTCTACACTACCCTCTGCCTTATCTCCACTTTTCTTCTTAGTTTTTCCTCATGCACCTACCACCTTTAACTTTTTACATATTTTTTCTTTTACTTCTTTTATTTTAGTGTCTGTCTGCTCCCACTAGAATGTAAGTTCCATCATGACAAGAGTTTGCTTTTTTTATTTTTAAATGTATCGTGTATCCTCATTTCCCAGAGCAGAGTTTGGCACCAAGAACATACTCAGCAAATGTTCGTTGAATGAATGAATCTTTGCAGAAAATGAGACCTGGAAAATAAACTGTTTCCCCGAGAGAGCAGTAACTCGAATCTGCCCATCCTTGTATGACAGCAAGGCTGCCTTTGAAGCTAAGACCTTTTTCCTGTGTTCATATCTCAGAACGAGAAGACGCGATTGATAATATCTGAGAGGAAGGAAACGGTGCATTGTGCTGGGCCTGTGTGTGCAACATTCATTTTTTTATAGACCAGCCTCCCAAACAGTTTCCAGAGATGAATTATCTTACTTTCCTATTGGCTATTCTTCATGTAGACCAAGGTAAAGATAATCTTTTATGTCTTCATTTTATTTTGTTTTTGTTTTGTTTTGCTTTAATTTATTTTTTATGTCTTCGTTTTAAAAATTAGCTCTGTTTTTGGTCTTCCAGTGTGACATGTACAGAATTATTCAGGTAATTTCTCACTTGTTCAGAGAACTAAAAGTTACAAATGCCAGTCATCAGTAGTGCAAATGGTTATCGGCCTTTACCACGATCTCAATTTTCTATCTTGTTAGGACTTAGCAAGTTTAAGATATCTATTTGGTATTTCCATAATGTCTGACTGAATCTGTGTGATGTTGTGTATTTCAGCGCTCTGTGGAGAGATGATCTGGGACACGGCTGTTAAGTTTGCTGAGGATATGACTTTAGAATGTGTGTACCCTTCGAAGGACCTCATCACCCAGAAGGAGTGGTCTAAGGTCAATGGTGGGAAGAAAGAGACCGTAGCCATTTTTAGCCCTGTATATGGTGTGGCCATAGGGAACTCCTATGGGGACAGGCTTCGCCTTTTAAACTCAACCACGGTTCCCAGGGATGTGACCCTGTCTTTTTATAATGCCTCTGAAGCTGATGTCGGCATCTATTCTTGTTCTATTCATACTTACCCATCTGGATCTTGGGAAAAGATAATACAAGTGGTTCCACCAGGTAAGGGCAAGTTCTCTTTTCCTTTTATTCATGTACAATATTTAATTCTGTAACGCCCAAGTAGAAGCTACATAGTGTTTTATCCTATTCTTGTGGTATTTTGCAAATCTATTTTCAGATTCTATGATGCTATTGCTTCAAAGGACTGAAAATTTTCATTTTTCTTAATGTGCTATCATTTCCCTCCCTCCTTCCTTCCCTCTCTCTCTCTCTCTCCCTCCCTTCCTTCCTTTTTCCTTTCTTATTTCTCTTTTTTGTGTGTTGATACCAAGGATTGAACCCAGAAGTATTCTACTGCTAAGCTACACCCCCAGCCCTTTTAATTTTGATATAAGATCTTCCTAAGTTTGCAGGCACAGGCCTCGAAACTGCAATCCTCCTGTCTCAGCCTCCCAAGTACTAGGATTATAGGCATGTACCACCACACCTGACATGTACTATCATTTCTTTCTTTTTTCTTTTTCTTTTGTCACTAGGGATTGAACCCAGGGGCAATCTACCTCTGAGATACACCCTCAGCTCCCCCTTTTATTTGTTTGGTCTCGCTATGTTACTGAGCGTCTAAGTTGCTGAGGCTGTCTTGAACCTGTGATCCTCTTGTCTCAGCCTCCCAAGTACTGGGGTTACAAGCATGCGCCACTGCACCTGGTACATGCTATCATTTCTTTTTTTTTTTATAATGTGCCTTTATAGTCTCACATCATAATGTAAATCATGTTGACAGTGACATACATGCACACAGCATTTGGTGACACCCCCCCCGCCTCCCCATTTCCCCCCTTCCCAACACCGAGTACTGAGATTGATGTTGGTATATTCACATATGTACACACAGTCGATGGTAGTATTTCCACTAATGAACTTCAGTCTTCCTCCTTCCCTTCACTTAGATCACCTCCCTGGCTCCACTGAGGTTTCTCCTCCATTGTCTGGAGTCCCTCTGGTATCCCAATTACTCCCAATAACTTGCACATATTAGAGAAAACATATGACCCTTCACTTTCTGTGACTGGCTAATCTCACTTAACATAATGTTCTCCAAGTCCTTCCATTTTCTTGCAAATGACATAATTTTGCTTTCTTTTTATTGCTGAGTAGAATTCCATTGTGTGTATTTCCATAATTTTGTAATCCATTCATCTGTTGATGGACACCTAGGTTGCTTCCATAATTTGGCTATTGTGAATTGTGCTGCTATGAACATGGGTATGCATATATTACTGTAGTTCTCTGATTTCAGCCCCTTTGGAAAGATACCCAGTAGTGGTATAGCTGGATCATATGGTGGATCCATTCCCAGCTTTCTGAGAAATCTCCACACTGATCTCCATAGCGGTTGAACTAATGTGCAATCCCACCAACAGTATATAAGAGTTCTGATTTCCCCACATCCTTGCCAACATTTATTATTATTCGACTTCTTGATGATTGCCATTCTAATTGGGGTTAGATGAAATCTTAGAGTAGTTTTGATTTGCATCTCCCTGATTGCTAATGATGTTGAACATTTTTTCATGTATCTATTGGCCATTTGTATCTCTTCTTTAGTGAAGTGTCTATTCAATTCAGTTGCCCATTTCTTAATTGGGTTATTTGTGGTTTTTTTTAGTGTAAAGTCTTTTAAGTTCTTTGTATATTCTAGATATTAGTCCTCTATCAGAGGGATAGCTGGCAAAGATTTTCTCCCATTATATAGGCTTTGATGTGCAGAAACTTTTTAGTTTAATTCCATCCCACTTATTAATTCTTGTTTTTAATTTTCTGAGCTTCAGGGGTCTTGTTGAGGAAGTTTCTACCTGTGCCTATATATTAGATTGTTGAACCTATGCCTTCCTCTAGTAGCTTTACAGTCTCTGGTCTAATGTGCTATCATCTCTGAGTGAAGTGTCTTGCAAATTTGAATGTTGTGGTTTTGTATTGTCTTCATGATAGCATGAGCCTAGACTAAACTGATTCTGGCAACATGTGGATTCAGAAGCCAGATCTCTCCCTTTCGGTACTTTATCCCAGAAATGTGGGTTCATTGCCTTTGGCTAGGCATTCAGCACTAGCTTCATGCCCTGGATGTTACGAGTCTTTCCTGCATGACTTTGGGCATGACTTAATTTGAATATATTTGTGAATCCTGAACAGGGTTCAAACACTGGCTCTATCTTTCACCCTATCCAAATTTGGCTACAGAGGACTCTCTCTTTCTCCAGAAATTGCTAGTTGTTCACTATCACTATGAACTACATTATGGTGTGAGACTATAATACACCAATAAAAGTATAAAAAATAAATTGTTATGATGTCAGGAAGAATCTACAGAAGTCTTGGAGTGGTGTTTTCTGCTGTATCTACCACCAAGTGTGGTTCAGTCCTTCTATAGCAATGACCACACAAGTGGGTATGGTATATTGAAAACACTTGGGCTTTACAGCCACTACTTTCTATATAACCTTGTGTCAGTGATTTGATCCCTCTGACTCTCAGGTTCCTGAATACTAAATTGAGCTAACAATATCACTCTGTCAAATAGTTTAGGAAAAATATAACTAGAGAACTTGGCCTGTGCTTACTGGAAAACAGGAGATATCATTATCACCACTATTACTATTATTTCCTATATTTTTGATATAAAATGATTAATAGTGATACTTTCAGATATCAATGACAGTCTAAAGAAGGGAATATTTAGAAACCCATGTGTTTCTTGTCTGGTGGCTCAGAAATATACCTGAGAGCAATATATGATGTCTGATACATTGCTTTAAAACTATTTATCATCTATCTATCTATCTATCAATCATCTATCTATTTGTGGTGCTGGGAACTGAATCCAGGGCATTGCATATGCTAGGCAAATGCTCTACCGGAGCCATTTCCCCAAACTAAGGGATCTCCATTATAAAAAAAACAATTATGGTTGTATATGAGGAAGATAAAATGGTCTACAGCTTAAAAAAATCCACATGTGTAGTTGTTCCTTTCTCTTCAGGCATGGCTAAGCTCAGGACTCATTTTGTGTATATAGCTAAGGCCATAGAGTGTCAATTGGCAAAAGCTCTTTAATAAGATATCAATTTATTAAAGACTCCATGTTGCCACCCAAGAACTCACTTGCTGCTGTGTGCACACATTGGTTAAGTGCTATTTGCAAGTTTTTAGTGGATTTCCCACTTTTGACCAATCCTTCAAATGAAGGCGAGAATTGGTTACAGGTGTTGAAACACAGTGAGCCACTCCACATAGTGGAATGAGATGCATCTGTCCTTCCTGCCTTGGTGACAAGCCTTTGAAGTTTCCGTAGCAAGTCAAGCATTTGATTTCTGTCAAAGAACAGCCAACTGAAAACAGGTATCTTGGCCTTTTCTGAAAGCTAAGGGTGGAGTTTGGAGCTAAACTTAGCAAGGTTATTGCCCTACAAGGTAGGATTTTTAGCATCAGGTATGAATAATTTTGGAAATATTTTCCTATTCTCATCATCCAAATTTATTGCTCTTCTTATTTTTTGAGGTTAGGAAAAGCATGCTCTCCTCCTCACGTGGCTTTTTCCAAGGCCCTTTCCAAGGCTTCAAGCTCTGTATGCATACTATTGAGCAAAGTTGTAATGAGACAACCTGTAATGACAGCCTGGGGGACGTGCGCTCCCAGTCAGAGGGGCAGGAGGAGACATCAGACACTGCATGTCCCATCTCCCCCTCCCTCTTCCACTTTTGGCCTAGAGTTTAGCCAACTGGATGTCTTTTTCTGGATTAATGGTACTATCAATACAAAGTTCTTTAAATATATGTGTTAGCTGCAGACTAGACATTTCTTAATTAGCAACAGATTTAGACAATTTAATAGTAATAATGGATGCATTCATTTTACCTAATTCATGGAAAAATATACTGAAGTGACTCATATGGTAACATTTCCAAAGCAAACCTTTTATGGCAAAGTGTGTGGTGGAAGGAGGGTCCTGAGGAAAATTTTTGTCCCCTTTATCTCTCTGGTCTTACTGGTCAGTTAAAGAAAATGTAGTTCTATTGTAGAAATTATCCCTCAAATGAGCAACCCACTCGAACTATTATGCTACTTAACTTTTACTGGATACCCACCAAATAAGTTGCCAAATACATCACATTTGATGCCTCTGAAGCACCAGGCAGAGGTAATGTTTTCTGTCACACAACTGAAGGTACTGAGATTCGGGGTTGTTAAACTAACTTGTCCAAAGCTGTTGAGCTGAAGCACCCAGGAAGAGCAGGGACCTGTTGATGTTTCTGCAGGGCCCGAGTTGACAAGAAGGCATGCTTGACACCGGCAGAATGAATTGGGTTGGCTCAAGGAAGGGAAAGATGGTGCTGGACCTTGAAGAATTGGAGACAATTTTTTAAGATAGGCTATGATAAGGGAGAGAAGATGGAGAGAGAAGGGCATCTGGGGGTACTAATGGCAGAGGGAAGGTTACAAGGCAGGTGTAAGGTTCATACGGAGGATGGAGAAAGGCCCTGTTGAGTGGGACACTGAGTTTGAGTAACATGTGGGTCTGACACTGGCCCCTGTGACCCTTCAGTCTCGGTAGAGGTAGCCCAAGAGGTGGCCACAAGGGTGTGGAAGAGACTGTGAGGGTGGGACTCTTCCTGTCCCCACCAGCAAACCCGCTCAACATATGACCTTTGGGGGTCCCAGGCAAGGTTTCAACATAGTATATTTTATGTCCAAAAAAGAAATTGCAAGCCAGGCATGGTGGTGCACACTTGTAATCCCAGTCTTTGGGAGGCTGAGGCAGAAGGATCGCAGGTTTCTGGCCAGCCTCAGCAATTTAGCGAGACCCTCCACAACTTAGGGAGACCCTGTTCAAAATAAAAAATAAAATAGGGCTGGGGTATAGCTCAGAGGCAGAATGGCCCCGGTTCAATCCCTAGTACTGCACAAAAAACGTTGCAGTCTACGAGGTCCCCAGAATGTTAGAGATGAACCTGGAAAGTCATCATGGCCCTGAGTTTAATGTGCCCAATGGAATTTGAACTTCTGTAGGTAGACCATGGGACCTTGCTGAACATTTGTTAGAGGGAAGCATGGGACAAACCAATTTCTTTTTCATCCCCTGGAAGATTAAACCAGGTACAGACAAAGTCCTCAGCAGCCTGCGGGAGTGTCCTCTCTCACTCTCTCACTGGGGGATCTGTTGTATTCAACTTTCAATTGATTGGATGAGGCCCACCCACACCATGGAGAGCAGTCTGCATATTCAAAACTCACTAATTTAGATGTTAATCCCCAAACAGTCTCCATGTTGAAAGAAAAAGGCTACCATCTCATCTGTTTTGGAAAATGGTAGGGCATTGGCTGGTTTAAGAATCACCTATTCTATTATCCAATAATTCAACTCCATTTTATATTTTAGAGATTGTCCCCATGCAGGAAAAATGCCCAACAATGTTTATACAGTGACTGTAATAGCAAAAATACGGTAACAACCCCGCTATCCTTCAACAGTAGAATGGAGGAACACATTGGGGGTTTCATCCAATAGTATACTCCGCATCTCTAAGAAGGAATGAATTGTCACAATGCTCAGCGGCAGGGATGAACCTCAGGAATCTTATGTGGAAAGAAGCAAGAGAGTTTCAAAAAAATACAAGAGGTATGATCCCTTTCCCTTAAAGTTTGGAGACATACAAAATCCAACACTATGACACACACACACACACACACACACACACACACACACACACGGTAGAACTATAAAGAAAAGCAAATATTGAAAACATGAGTAGAAAGAAGATTGGGTCAAAAGGGGCCTTAAGAGTTTTCAAAGTTGATAGTCTTGGTGATATATATATATATATATATATATATATATGATGTTTATTTATATAAAAGATATTTTATTTATATATAAGATGTTTTATTTCCCACTCATCTCAAAAATGTTTTATAAAATTTCTTTCAAATCTACTGAATTTCTAAGGAAATGGTGAAAAAATGATGTGATTCCAATTTTTGAGCAGTTTGAAAATAATTGCCTAAGATAAGGATGAGATCTTTGTTCTGATTTGGCCCTGTGGTCAGAGAGAGGGAAGCTTCCAGAATGATTCCCAATTTTTATTTTTATTTTCATTTAAAAAGATGGGCAGTCAGGAGCCTCTGCTCCCGGCTTGGAGGAGAAGAAAAAAGTCTGTTTCAGGTACATTGAGTTGTAGAGCAGCCTTTGAGCAGCTGGCAGATGAAATTCTGAAACAAGCAACCGGAAGAACATTCAGGATTGAAAGTACCACCTTTTAGGTTATTCGATGATCACTCAGCATATGTGGAAAAGATGGCTAACAAAGAAGGTTCCAGTGGATAGGGACAGAAGTCTTAGCCCTGAGCTTGGAGGGTGGTCTCACTGTAGTGTGTGAGGACATTTATATGAAGTACAGAAGGGCCGGGCGTGGTGGCGCACGCTTGTAATCCCAGTACTTTGGGAGGCAGAGACCGGAGGATCCAGGTTCACGGCCAGCCTCAGCTCTCGCTCTCTTTCCCTCTCTCCCTCTCTCTCTCTCTCTCTCTCTCTCTCTCTCTCTCTCCTTA
>PVJS01059771.1:0-11391 GCA_004027185.1 Glis glis
AAAAGAAATGAGAAGCCGGGTGTGGTGGCGCACACTTGTAATCCCAGTACTTTGGGAGGCGGAGACCAGAGGATCCGGGTTCGCGGCTAGCCTCAGTTCTCTCTCTCTCCCCGTCTCTCTCTCTCTCTCTCTACCTAGTGAGGCCCTCCGCAACTTCGTGAGACCCAGTTTCAAAATAAAGCATAAAAAAAAAAAAATAGGGCCGGGGGTGTAGCTCGGAGGTAGAACGCCCCTGGGTTCAATCCCCGGTACTGCAAAAAAAAAAAAAAAAAAGAAATGGGAGACAGGCAAAGGTTTTGGAAAAGGGGTATGCCATGGTCAGAGTGCTGCCTCCCGACCAAGGCAGGACGCCCCAGTGATGCCACCAGGTGCCCCCGCCCAAAGAGCCAGCACAGGATAACAAGGCATCCTCTGCAGGGTGGGTGAGAGGCCCACGTCACCGGGCAGTCCCCAGGAGGTGAGGCTCAAGAGGGGGACACCCGGGCCAGTTACCAACAAACTGAATTTCACAGCACGGTGGGAAATCCCAGGTACAAATTTTCGGGAAACAGATGGAACCATAGGAAAAACGGCACTCAGGAAGTGCACAGGAGACACGTACGTCATCCCTAGCTTTTCCAACTGCCTTGAAAAGGTTTTCCTGAAAGTTAAAGGGAAAAAGGGGAGGGGAGGAGTTCAACACCAGTTCAGATTTCCTCCGAGCTCCAAAACTGGACTGTGATAAGCCTTGCTATAGTTCAGAACACAGAGCCAGCATTCTGGAGCCTTCCAAAATCACCTCCTGGAGCCGCATGCACAGTTTTTTCTCTTCTGTTCTTCCAGGTGTCATGCCATAAACCTTGAAATCTTTTTTTTTTTTTTAACTGGGGATTGAACCCAGGGACATTATAACTCTGAGCTACACCCCCAGCCCTGTTTTATTTTTTTATTTTGAAATGGTCTCGCTGGGTGTGGTGGCACATACCTGTTTTCCCAGTACTTGGGAGGCCGAGACAGGAAGATTTCTGGTTTGAGTACAGCCTCAGCAAAGCAACGAGACTCTCAGTGACCTACTGAGACCCTGTTTCAAAACAACAACAACAAAATGATAAAATAAAAAGGGCTGATGGTGTAGCTAGGAGGTAGAATGCCCCTGACAGTCTCACTAAGTTGTGGATGGCCTTGCTAAGTTGTTGAGGTTTGCCTTGGGCCTATGATCCTCCTGTCTCAGCCTCCCAAGTATTGAGATTACAGGTATGCACCACCACGTCTGGCTTTTGAAATCTTTAAACTAAACATTTTACTCTGGGTGTAATGGTACATGCCTGTAACTCCAGTACCTGGGAGGCTTAAATAGGAGGATTGCAAGTTCGAGGCCAGCCTCTGCAACTTGGTGAGACCTATTTCAGAATAAAAAGTAAAAAGGGTTGGGGGTGCAGCTCAGTGGTAAAACACCTCTGGGTTCTATCTCTAATACCGGCAAAAAACCAAACCAAACAAATGAATAAAAAACACCCCAAAACCTCAACATTTCACTAAATGTTACAAAGACAAACATTGTTAGGAGAGGAAATGAAGGCTTATTAAATATATAAGACATTAGAGAAATCTGAGAATAAACACCAAGTGTCATTCCAAGGGGGAAAAAGCCTAGGAATACCGGGAACATAGCTTAATGTGCTAATGTAGTGTTTTCAAATTCAAGCCAAACTGGGCATGGTGGTGCAGGTCTGTAATCCCAGTCACTTAGGAGGCTGAGACAGGAGGATGGCAAATTAGAGGTCAGTCTCTGCAACCATGTCTCAAAAATTAAAAAATAAAAAAGAAGCCGGAGCCAGGTGTGGTGGTGTATGTTTGTAATCCTTGTACTTGGGAGGCTGAGACAGGAGGATCACAGGTTTGAGGTCAGCCTCAGCAATTAGTGAGACTCATCAACCTATTGATATCCTGTTTCAAAATAAAAATAAAACAGTGCTGGGGGTGTAACTCGGAGGTAGAATGCCCCTGGGTTCAATCCCTAGTAACACACACACACACACACACACACACACACACACACACACACACATAAATAAATAAATAAAGCCAGAATCTAAGAATCTACACCGGGAGGCTGAGACAAGAGAACTGTAGGTTTGAGGCCAACATACTGTAACTTAAAAAGACCCTCTTTCATAGCCGGGTGTGGTGGCACATGCTTGCAATCCCAGTACTTGGGAGGCTGAGACAGGAGGAGCGCAGGTTTGCGGCCAGCCTCAGCTACTTAGTGAGGCCCTCCACAACTTATTGAGACCCTGTTTCAAAATAAAGAATAAAAAATAGGGCTGGGGGTGTAGCTCAGAGGTAGAATGTCTCTGGGTTCCATCCCCAGTACTGCAAAAAAAAAAAAAGACCCTCTTTCAAAATAAAATAAGAAGGGCTGGGGGTGGAGCTCAGAAGTAGAACACCCCTAGGTTCAGTCCCTAGTACCACAAAAAAAGGAGAGGGGGGAAACCCCCACAGAACAGAAGGATGAACCCCTGAATAAACTGTAAGTGTGTTGTGCAGAGTTTCTGCTTTAGGTAAAATAGAGTCATATGCATGGAGAGGTACGTTGGGCCGGACCCTCACCGGCATCTGTGTACATGCACACACACATACGGGTTCCAACCATCACGTGCTTTCCTCTGTGGACAGTAGTCTAGAGCTGCTAGGCCATACCCTGTAGATGAGCCTGCCACAGGCTGGCCCTTTCCGTGTCCCATCCCTTCGAATCCTGCATAACGAGCGGAATCTAAGCACGACCACAGCCAGGTGGGTTTTGTGAACAGCTGCTCTCAGGAAACCACGGAATCTGGTCACTAGGCTGGTTCTGATGAAGCCCAACCGTGGCCCCTTCATCAGGGCCATCTTGGATTGCAAGGTGAGGATTGGGACGGCAGAGTTGTCACACCCTTGCCACCACTTAAAGACACTGAGGAGGATGCGCAGTTAACACCCACTTTGGAAAGACCACCTCTGACTTTGCCAATCCTGACCACGCTTGGGCCTTGGCGTACTGCGGTAAACACAGGCGCAGATGTCACAAAAGTGACGGCAAAGCCGGGCATGGTGGCGCACACTTGTAATCCCAGTACTTGGGAGGCTGAGACCTGAGGATCTAGGTTTGCGGCCAGCCTCAGCTACTTAGTGAGGCCCTCCGCAACTTAGTGAGACCCTGTTTCAAAATAAAGAATAAAAAAAATAGGGCTGGGGGGTGTAGCTCGGAGGTAGAATGCCCCTGGGTTCAATCCCCAGTACCGCAAAAAAAAAAAAAAAAAAAAAAAAAACCCAAAAGTGACGGCAAAGCCTTTCCGGAGATCCTATAAACACTGATGGCGGGGATGCCGAGTGCAAGAGCAGATGCAGTGTGCACCAGCCTCCTGCCAGTCTAACAACCAACGGGCTGTTTCAGAGAAGTGTGAAAACGCATGCCATTTACCCCACTCAGCATGTGCTATGGAAACCATACTGTGTTAAGTGCTTGCATGATATCCAGATATCCATTGGCTAGATCATTCAATCTTTTTTTTTTTTTTTTTGGTACTGGAGATTGAACCCAGGAGCAATGTACCTCTGAGTTACTTCCCAGCCCCTTAAAAAAAAAATTTTTTTTTATCTTAAAACAGGATCTTGTTGAATTGCTAAGGGTCTTGCTAGATGTTGAGGCTGGCCTTGAACCTCATGTCTCAGCCCCCCAAGTACTGGGATTACATCATGTAGGGCTATTTTTTTATGACTCTGTGAGTTAGATAATATTTGGCTCATTTTACTTAGCCACACCGCTATGAAGTGTGCGTTGGTGACTTAAAGCTAGGGTTCTTCAGCTCTATTCTACACCGTGGTGGGTATGCTGGGGAACAGAGAGCAGAGAGAGGTGGGAGGTGGGATGTGTCCTGTGGGTCCCTGCTGTCACACAGCCAACAAGCAGGCGCTGAGATCAGGACCAGATCTGAGTTGATCTTTGTATTCTCCAGAATGTTTTTTACAAAACAGTAATTAAAATGTAGAAGCCTGGGGTATGCGATAAGTATGACTAAGTCAGAAGAGATTCCATGAGTTCAGCTCTTGCTTGTCTAATCTTCAAACAGTACCCCCCCATCCACACTGTCTCAGCAGCACCGAGTTAAAACACCCCTCAGTTGCTAGGTCTTAACCACACGTGCCTACGGAGAGGTGGAAATGTGGCCAGCCAGAATTGAGATTATTATAAATACATGCTTGTCGGGCATGGTGGCACAAGTCTGTAATCCCAGTACTTGTAGTGGGACTCTCATCAACCTAGTGTGACCCTGTTTCAAAATAAAAAATTAAATGGGTTGGGGGTGTAGCCCAGAGGTAAATGCCCCTGGGCTCAAACCCCAGTACCACAAAATACATACATACATATATACATACATACATACATACATACACACATGCTGGATTTCAAAGACTGTATGAAAAGACAATATAACATCTTTTTGGCCTGGCGTGGTGGCACACGCCTATAATAACAGTACTTGGGAGGCTGAGAGAGGAGGATTGCATGTTTGAGGCCAGCCTCAGCAACTTAGACCCTGTTTCAAAATAAAAAATAAAACAGGGCTGGGGGTGTAGCTCAGAGGTAGAATGCCCCTGTGTTAAATCCCTAGCACCAAACAAAACCAAACATCTTTTTGTCAATATTGATTACATGGTACAATCACAATGTTCTAGATATACTGGGTTAATAAAATATATTATTAAAATCAATTTTGTATTTCTTTTTCTGGTACTGAGGATTGAATCCAGGGGCATTCTACCGCTGAGCTACACCCCCAGCCTTT
The DNA here is from genome assembly GCA_004027185.1 of Glis glis. Taxonomy (NCBI): domain Eukaryota; kingdom Metazoa; phylum Chordata; class Mammalia; order Rodentia; family Gliridae; genus Glis; species Glis glis. Next base: position 4,806 of record PVJS01059771.1, read on the forward strand.
TTTATTTTTTGTTTTGAAACTAAGTTGCTAAGTTGAAACTAAGTTTGAAACTAAGTCACTAAGTTGCTGAGGCTGGTCTTGAACCTGTGATCCTCCTGTCTCAGCCTCTCAATTACAGGCATGCTGCCACTGTGCCTGGTTCTTTTTTCCCCCTCCCTACCACTCTTCCTTCCTTCTTTCCTTCCTTTTTGTGGTATTTGGGATTGAACCCAGGGGCTTTCTACCTCTGAGCTACACCCCCGCCCTATTTAATTTTTTAAATTTTGAAACAGGGTCTCACTAAGTTGCGGAGGTCCTCACTAAGTGGCTGAGGCTGGCCGTGAACCTGCGATCCTCCTATCTCAGCCTCCCAAGTACTGGGATTACAAGTGTGTGCCACCATGCCCAGCGCTTTTGCTTTTCTTAATGTGGCTACTAGAACATTTAAAGTGCAGATGTGGCTCATATCTATAGCTCACATTATATTTCCATGGGACAGCATGACTGTATGGTAACATTTCTAAAAATGGAATCTCTTTCTAATTACACATATGATAAATTTTTAGTGTAGAAAATAGAGAAATGCATAAAGGAGAAAATCAAATCATCAAAAACATCACTACCTAGAAATAAGTGCTATTAACATCTTGGAATGTTATCCTCCCCATTCTTCATGGAAACTCGCTTTTTGTCTTTGTGAGTACACATGAACATTTTATAACCCCTCAAAAAACATTTCTAGTAAGATATAAAAACCACTCTCCCATGTCATTACATATTTCAATCTTTTGAGCTCAGCAACTGACACACAGTAGGCCAACACATGGAACAGGCTACCGTTAAACAGATCCCTTGCTTCTGAACATCTGAATCATTTCCCATGTATGGAGATACAGACCATCCAAAGAACTCCTGATTATACATATTTGCAAAAATCTGTTTATTTTCTTGTGATAAATTGCTAGAAGTTGAATTATTGGGTCAAAAAGTACGCAGCTGCATATGGTAGCACATGCCTATAATCCCAGTACCTGAGCAGCTGAGACAGGAGGATCACAGGTCCAAGACCAGTGTGTGATAACTTAATGAGACCCTGTTTCAAAAGAAAAAAATAAAAGTAAAAAAAGGCTGGGGGTACAGCTCAGAGGCACAATGCCCCTGGGTTCAATGCCCAGTAACACACACACACACACACACACACACACACACACACACACACTTGTGAGGATTTTGGTAAATAGTACTGAACTGCTCTCCAGAAAGGTTGTATCACCAATTTACACATTTATACTGTGTGTGTGTGTGGGGGAGCAGGTACTGGGGATTAAACCCAGTGGGGTTCTACCACTGAGCTATACCCCCAGCACTTTTTTTATTTTTTGTTTTGAAACAGGATCTCACTAAATCACTGTGTGCTAGCCTTGAACCTGCAACTCTATCTTATTCTCCCAGGTACTGGGATTATAGGCATAAGCCATTGTGCCGGCTATACTTTTTAGGTTTCATTTTCCTTTACTTTCTCCAAACTGTGTTTTGAATCGATCTATTTGGTTCACTAAAATTGCCCTCCAGCCAGGTCTCAGTGGTCACATCCTCCATGAGAATTCAGAAACATCACACTAGAGGAACTGAAAACAAAGTACATTTAGCGAATGTACCCGACAACCCACAGTAGAAAAATAGAAAAGTAATAGCTGCTGGGCTCCATACTTCAAATAGGCTTTTATATTCACTTTCATATTTTATATTCACCTCCCTTTAATTCCTATTAATAACGAAATGGCCACTATTAAATAACAAAATAGATAAGTACTAATGAAGTAATGAAGTAATTACTTAGAAATCAAAATGCCTAAATTTCACAAGCATGTTAGATATCTGAATATCTTGTTTCTTTCTTTTTTTTTTTGCGGTACCGGGGATTGAACCCAGGGGCGTTCTACCTCCGCGCCACACCCCCGGCACTATTTTTTATACTTTATTTTGAAACCGGGTCTCACGAAGTTGCGGAGGGCCTCACTAAAAAGAGAGAGAGAGAGAGAGAGAGAGAGAGAGCGAGCTGAGGCTGGCCGCGAACTCGGATCCTCCGGTCTCCGCCTCCCAAGTACTGGGATTACAAGCAGCATTAAATATCTTGTTTCTAATTAGGGAACTAGGTTCAGCCAATATTTCCAATAAAACTTTTCATATCAAGGCATAAAGAACGATTTAAAACATTTAAGACAGGCTTGATGGTGCATACCTGCACTCCAGTACTTTGGAGGCTGAGACAGGAGGATCGGAGGTTCAAGGACAGCCTTGGCAACTTAGCGAGACCCTCAGTAGCTTAGACCCTTTTTCAAAATAAAAAAGATAAAATATGGTTGGGGGTGTAGTTCAGAGGTAGAAAGCATCTGGGTTCAATCCCCAGTACCAAAAAAGAACAAAAAATATTAGCCTGAGTTCTTAGAAGTTTCAAAATCAGGAGTCTTGAATTTGATGGGAGAGATAACATTAATTATTATCTGTCTATATGAACAGAAATCCCCTTGAGAAAATAAGACATTCAAATAAAGTGTAGGGGGGGGTTAAAAACAGCTGGGATAATACACCAGAATGCTCACTGCTTTTATTTCTTGCCTCTAAAACTATCTGGTGAGGGCTGGGTGCTGCTCGGGGTAGAACACTTGCCCAGCATGTGCCAGGCCCTGGGTTCCACCCCAGCACTATGAAACGATTGGTGGAGAGCTTCCAGCTGATGGTGATAAGGCCAACTGGAGAAAAGTTTAAAGAAGATAAAACTCTTACTGCAAAAAGTAAACTTAATAGTAACATAAACAGCACCAAACATGCGCCTGGGCATGCCAATAGACCGAGTATCGGCCTTGGGCGGGCTGGTACCAAATGGCCACTGTGCAGCATGTCAAATCAAGGGGCGAGTCTTAGGTGTGAACAGAGTCAGAGAGTGGCCACTGAGCGCATTAAAAAGGGCTCTTAGGAACACGCACACTGTGTTCCTTCACCAGGAAGAGGAGCTGCACCTAAATCACCAGGAGAAGCACCTAAAAATACGTTAGTATTTTGGCTTTTTCCTTCATCTGGGACTGGATGGGTAACACTTCAGATACCTGAAGACAAAAACTTTAAATTATACTTAATTAGCATTTATTGATGAAAGAATAAGGAGCTGGTCCCTGCAATTAATTTCTTTCTCTCTTTGTTTCTTTTCTTTTTTTCTTTTTGGTACTGGGGATTGAACCTAGGGGCATTCCACCTCTGAGCTACACCCCAAGTCCTTTCAATTTTTAATCTTGAAACAGGGTCTCACTAAGTTGCTGAGGCTGGCCTCTAATCTGCAATCCTCCTGTCTCAGCCTCCCAAGTATAGGTCTCTGCTATTTCAATATCCATGTCAGGAATCTGTTAATTTGGTTTCTCTCTAGTACCCTCCTCTCTTCTTTAAACAGCATGACTGTCTAGTATGGTGAGTTCTAACACTGCGCACAGCAGACCAGCTCTGCAGTGAGCTCAGCCTGGCAGCCCAGGGCCCTGCCTCTGAGGTCACCTCTGCAGGTCTTGGAGCCTGCACCTCTCTGCAGACCAGCTGTGGGCAGCAGGAGGATAGCGCAGGAACCTGAGTTAGCAGGGGCGAGAGGGCCTGCCTGTCTTGGACAGAGGAGCCCCACTCCCACAGGCCTGCAGGGAGGAGTGACACATCCTGCCACTCCCGCGCCTGCCTGTCAGCAGATGCTGGCACCTGACTGCTTCCTGCCACTCCCAGGCTGTGCTTTGGTCCAGCCGCCATCCTCGCTCACCTGTGTGACCGCAACTCTTCTAATTGTCTCCTCGTGTCTACGCTTGCCCTGTCTACTCTTCAAAACCAGCTGCCAGGTCAGCCTATTCAACCAAGTCAGCTCAAATCACTCCTTCACTCAACACCCTACAAGGGTCCCTGTCTCTTTCAGAGTAAAAGCCCAGGTCCTCACAAAGACCCAAAAGGTCCACATGACCTAGCCTGGTACTTCTTTTTTGGTGTGTGTGGTACTGGGAATTGAACCCAGGGGCATTCTATTTCTGAGCTACACCCCCAGCCCCATTTTATTCTTTATTTTGAAACAGGGTCTCACTAAGCTGCAGAGGGCCTCACTAAGTAGCTGAGGCTGTCCACAAACCTGTGATCCTCCTGTCTCAGCCTCCCAAGTACTGGGATTACAAGTGTGAGCCACCACGCCCGGCTCCTAGCCTGGTACTTCTGACCTCCTTTACTCCTGCTTGTCTCCCTGGCTTGCTCCTTGCCACCCTTCGAAGCCTCTTGTTTCTGCCTCTGGGCCCCTGCACTTCTGGCTCCTGACAACTCAGCATCTTTTGGCAGCACCTCCATGGGGCTCACTGTCTCCTGCCTTCTCTGGAACATCCGTTTCTCCTGCTTGGCTCGGGAAATCACAGCCTGCTCTGGAGCCGCCCCTGCTTCACAGATCTGTTTAGCTGACACTCCACGGCTCACTCCCTTTTGTGCATTACTCCTGCTCCTTGGAGTGTCGGCCCTGGGTACGGGATTCTTTGTTTTGCTGTCTTCTGAGCTGCAGGTCTGGCTTATAGCCAACACGTGTGTAGGGATCTCAGGTCCTCGCCTGCAGAGCAAGGCGGCCTTTCTGCCTCACAGGCTGCACTGAGGGACATCTGAACCTGTAGGTATCTCATATCAGATGTCTATAAGTAACGAGCTTTGCCTTGTGCCCATGCTTATCAATAGTACACAAACCTGACATTATTATTCACTTCATTTTCTACTGGGCATCATGCCACAAGAGCCAATCTTAGATTTGAAAAAAAATGCAGTTGCATAATGAATCTGGAAATTCCTTTTATAGATATCTCCTTTACATATATCAAAGAAAAAAGCCTATTGACAGGAAAAGCTAAACCCTCCAAAAAGTCTTAATTTACCTTCGCAAGGTAGATAACTATGAAGTGACTGATGGCATTTACAGAAAAGCAATTTCCCACATCCATGTTTTACTTCTTTTTAAAGTATATAGATGCTTTTATGATTAATAAGATGCTACGGGGCATGGTGACTCAGGCCTGTATTTCCCAGTACTTGGGGAGCCTGAGACAGGAGGATCCCAGGGTTGAGGCCAGGTTGAGACCTTGTTTCAAAATAAGAACTAAAAAGGGTGGGAGATGTAGCTTAGTGGCAGAGTGCTTGTCTGGCATGCACAAGGCCCTGGGTTCAATCCTTATACTGCAAATAAATAAATAAATAAATAAATAAATAAATAAATGGAGATGCAGATACTCCTTTAAAGGTCTTACTGACTCTGCAGCAGCTGCCCAGTGCTGCACCACCTCCCAGCCGACAAACACAAGTCCAGTCACGTTCTTGGTGGGAGATAGCCTGACTCTGGAAGGAGGTCAACCCTGGAGGAGAGGGGGCCTCTTATGAAGTATCTAATTTTTCAGAGTTTGCTGCACATCTTAGTCGGTTTGGCTGCTACAGCAAAATACTACAGAGATTTCTCAGTTCTGGAGGCTGGGAGTCCCAGACCAAGGCACCATCAGACATGGTGAGTGGTGTGGGCTACTTCCTGGTTCAGAGCCCCTTTTAGCCGTTTCCTCATGTGGTGGAAGGGGTGAGCGAGCTCTCTGGGACACCTGTGAGAAGGGAACTAATCCCATTCATGAGAACTCTGTCTCGTGACCTAATCACCTCCTGAAGGTCCTGTATATCCTAATACCATCATCTCGGGGTTAGAATTTCAATGCATGAACTTCGAGGGGACGCAGACCATAGCACCACCCACAAGTGGGTAAAATAACAATAGTAGTATTAGCGATACTACTACTACTAACTATGTCATATCCTTTAGGAGCAACTTAGCACTGGATAATAAGTTAATAAGTTGGAGCCTCGTAGTCACTGGCAAGATAATGAGATACGGAGGAATGGCCTCCCAGTACCTCTAATTAAAAAGGACACCCAGGGCAGCAGCTCAGCTTCTAGGGAATCAGTAGTTAGTGAGGGGACTTCACAAGTGTCCAGGGAACCTAGCCCAAAGACCCTGGGCTGGGCGCTGGTGGGTCCAGGCAGGCCCCTCCTGCATCTGTTCTCTGCAGAGGACTAGTGTCCCCTTCCCCAGTCCCCATAGTGCAGTGACCAGGTTGCACTCAGGGGTGAACAGGCTGCTGTCATGCTGACTTATAGGGAGCACGGAAGAGCAGCAGAGCTGCAAGAACCTGGTTTTCCCATCATGGCAGAGAAGGCCCAGGACAACCAGAGGTGTTGGCATGCCCCTAAGGTGCAGGCACACACGTTTGCTTCTTCTTATTCCTCAGATGAATTTGTCTGTCTGTTTTGTTTTTTAGAGGCAGGGCCTCACTGTGTTGCCCAGGCTGGCCTTGAACTCCAGGGTTTAAGAGATTCTCCTGCCGGGCGTGGTGGCCCACGCTTGTAATCCCAGTACTTTGGGAGGCGGAGACCGGAGGATCCAGGTTCGCGGCCAGCCTCAGCTCTCTCTCCCTGTCTCTCTCTCTCTCTCTCTCTCTCTCTCTCTCTCTCTCTACTTAGTGAGGCCCTCCACAACTTCGTGAGACCTGGTTTCAAAATAAAGTATAAAAAATAGGGCCGG
>PVJS01059772.1:0-11425 GCA_004027185.1 Glis glis
ATTTTCATGGTTTTTTGTTTTTGTCTTTGTTCATTTTTTTTTTTTTTTGCGGTACTGGGGATTGAACGCAGGGGCGTTCTACCTCCGTGCTACGCCCCCGGCCCTATTTTTTTTTTTTATACTTTATTTTGAAACCGGGTCTCACGAAGTTGCAGAGGGCCTCACTAAGTAGAGAGAGAGAGAGAGACAGGGAGGGAGAGAGAGAGAGAGAGAGAGAACGCTCGCGCGCGCATGCGCAAGCTGAGGCTGGCTGCGAACCCGGATCCTCCGGTCTCCGCCTCCCAAAGTACTGGGATTACAAGCGTGCGCCACCACGCCCGGCTTGTTTTTGTCTTTGTTGTTGTTATTTTTATACTGGAGGTGAGATCCTGGGGCATTCTACTTCTGAGCTATACCCCCTGCCCTACTTTTTTTTTTTTTTCTTTTGTGGTATCAGGGATTGAACCCAGGGACATTCTACCTCCGGGCTATACCCCCAGCCCTATTTTTTATTCTTTATTTTGAAACAGGGTCTCAACTAAGTTGCGGAGGGCCTCACAAAGTAGCTGAAGCTGGCCGCGAACCCAGATCCTCCGGTCTCAGCCTCCCTAGTACTGGGATTACAAGCATGTGCCATCATGCCCGGCTTACTTTTTTAAAGTATTAAAACAAAGCCAGGTGTGGTGGTGCCACACTTGTAATCCCAGTATTTTGGAGGCTGAGACCGGAGAATCACAAGTTCATGGCCAGCTTCAGCTACTTAGTGAGGACTTCTGCAACTTAGTGAGACCCTGTTTCAAAATAAAGAATAAAAAATAAAGCCGGGCGTGGTGGCGCACGCTTGTAATCCCAGTACTTGGGAGGCTGAGACCGGAGGATCTGGGTTCGCGGCCAGCTTCAGCTACTTTGTGAGGCCCTCCGCAACTTCGTGAGACCTGGTTTCAAAATAAAGGATAAAAAATAGGGCCGGGGGTGTAGCTCGGAGGTAGAATGCCCCTGGGTTCAATCCCTGGTACCGGAAAAAATAAATAAATAAATAAAAAATAGGGCTGGGGTGTAGCTTGGAGGTAGAATGCCTCTGGGTTCAATCCCCAGTACTGAAAAAAACGTGTTTTTTTTTTTTTGCTGTACCGGGGATTGAACCCAGGGGCATTCTACCTTCAAGCTACATCCTCAGCCCTATATTTTATACTTTATTTTGAAACCGGGTCTCACGGGGTTGCGGAGGGCCTCACTAAGTAGCCGAGGCTGGCCGTGAACCCGGATCCTCCGGTCTCAGCCTCCCAAGTACTGGGATTACAAGTGTGCTCCACCATGCCCAGCTGAAAAACATTTTTTAAAAATAAATAAATAAAAATATTGAAACAGGCCGGGCGTGGTGGCGCACACTTATAATCCCAGTACTTTGGGAGGCAGAGACCGGAGGATCCGGGTTCACGGCCAGCCTCAGCTCTCTCATTCTCTCTCTCTCCCTGTCTGTCTGTCTGTCTGTCTCTCTCTCTCTCTCTCCTTAGTGAGGCCCTCCACAACTTCGTGAGACCCGGTTTCAAAATAAAATATAAAAAATAGGCCCGGAGCGTAGCACGGAGGTAGAACGCCCCTGCGTTCAATCCCCGGTACCGCAAAAAAAAATAAAAAAATATTGAAACAGGGTCTTGCTAAGTTGCTGAGGCTGACTTCAAACCCACAATCCTGTTTCAGCCTCCCACGTACTGGGATTACAGATGTGGCAAATGCCTGTAATCCATTTTCACATTTTGATTATTGGTCATGATTTTAGGAAACTGTTGCTGCTTTGATTATTGGTTTTGATTTTAGAAAACTGTCTTATAGCTGGGCGTGGTGCTGCATGCCTACAATCCTAGTACTTGGGAGGCTGAGACAGGAGGATTGCAGGTTTGATTATACCCTCAGCAAGTAGTGAGACTTTCATCAGCCTAGCAAGACCCTGTTTCAAAATAAAATAAAAAATAGGGCTGGGGGTGTAGCTTGGAGGTAGAATGCCAGGGCTCAATCCCCCCCCCCCGCAAAAGAAAAAAAAACCACGCAGGCCGGGCGTGGTGGTGCACACTTGTAATCCCAGTACTTGGGAGGCGGAGACCGGAGGATCTGGGTTCGGATCCTCCACAACTTCATGAGACCCGGTTTCAAAATAAAGTATAAAAATAGGGCTGGGGGTGTAGCTCAGAGGTAAAACACCCCTGGGTTCAATCCCTGGTACTGCAAAAAAAAAAAAGAAAACCACGCAGAAAAAAACTATCTTGCAAAAATGTGGAATTTCTTGTGGATACTGATTCTGCCAAGGATTGTAGTTACTTCCTGCCATGAATAGTTCTGACACGGGTCTTTCCTGAATTGACACCTCTCCTTTTTATTCTGCAGGACTCCTTTACACCTGTCCATCACAGCCAGGAATGAATATGTGTTCAATCAGCTGCTGCCGTGTAAACAGTACGTAGAGTGACAAGGAGAAATGAAAAAGCAGTTGTGAGGGTGGGATTGTCAGTGAGAAAATCTTTTGAAATGTCTTTTAGTGTTCTTAAGTAAAAGTAAAATAAATATTGAAAAAGTATATAGAAGCTGGGCGTGGTGGCACACACTTGTAATCTCAGTACTTGGGAGGCTGAGACCGGAGTATCCGGGTTTGTGACCAGCCTCAGCTACTTAGTGAGGCCCTCTGCAACTTAGTGAGACTCTGTTTCAAAATAAAGAACAAAAAATAGGGCTGGGGGTGTAGCTCAGAGATACAATGCCCAATGCCCCTGGGTTCAATCCCCAGTACTGCAAAAAATTCCAAAAAAAGTATATAGAGAAAGACTTAAACTGTTGGTAGTTCAGAGTGTCTGAAGATTATATTTGCTGTTCACATTGCTTCTTTATTTCAGATTAGATTTAGAACTGAAAGACCATGAGGGCAGCACAGCTCTGTGGCTTGCTGTACAGTACATCACTGTATCTTCGGATCAGTCTGTAAACCCCTTTGAAGACCTCCCTGTGGTAAATGGGACTTCATTTGATGAAAATAGCTTTGCAGCCAGACTCATTCAGCGTGGCAGCAACACTGACGCACCTGATACCATGACAGGTAAAGAATAACAGATCCCTGGAAGATGACATTGAAGTCTAGGGGCTCTATGAAATATTTTTTTTAATTTGTTTTAGCCAAAATTTAGGAATTGAGTGACATGAAATTATGATAATTATTTTGTACTTAATTTTAAATGTGATAAAAGCTTAGATTGTAATTTTTTAATATCTTGTGCTTCAAACAATGTAGCCAGATATCAAGGTAAATCTTTTTTTTTTTTTCTTTGTCGGTACGGGGATTGAACCCAGGGACATTCTACCTCTGAGCTACACCCCCAGCCCTATTTTTTATTCTTTATTTTGAAACAGGGTCTCACTAAGTTGCGGAGGGCGTCACTAAGTAGTTGAGACTGACGGTGAACCCAGATCCTCCAGTCTCAGCCTCCCAAGTACTGGGATTACACGCGTGTGCCACCACACCCAGCTCAAGTTAAAACTTCTAAACTGAAACACTTACATTTATTTCTGATACTAGTGATGGAACCCAGGGGCCCTCACTATTGAGCTACATCTTCCTGTCTTTTTTTATTTTTGAGAGAGGGTCTCACTAAGTAGCCCAGGCTGGCATAGAACTTGCAATCATCCTGCCTTATCCTCCCAAGTACCTGGGATTATAGGCGTGTGCCACTACACCTAACATGAGTACCTGACTTCTTATATCTGCATCTGTATTCAGTCTTTTGGGATATGTTGTTAAAGTATATGAAGAAAATACATCTTCACACAGATATTTAAGGAAGGGAGTCATATTTTAAAAATCAGTATATGTCAGTATTTTGTTATATTAAAATCCATGGCCTGTTTGTACTTTTTTTTTGGGTACTAGGTATTGAACCCAGGGGCATTCTACCTCACAGCTACACCCTCAGCCCTATTTTATTTTTTATTTTGAAACAGGGTCTCACTAAGTTGCTGAGGGTTTCCCTAAGTTGCTAAGGCTGTCTCGAAACTGCAATTATTCTGTCTCAGGCCCCCAAGTACTGGGATTATAGGAGTGTGCCAACATGCCCAGCCCCATTTGTGCTTTGAATGGATCTTTTCTTCATGCTGATGTTATTATATCATGCTTTAGTCACTGGGAAAATATTTTTCCCTGAGTTATGTATATTTTCCAAATGTTATTTGTTTTAGAATTACTATTATTTTGTGTGGTACTGGGGATTGAATCCAGGGGCATTCTACCTCTGAGCTACGCCCCCAGCTTCCCTCCCAAGTACTGAGATTACAAGCGTGTGCCATCACTCCTGGCGGGGGCATTCTACCTCTGAGATACACCCTCAGCCATAATTTATTTTTATTTGGAAACAGGGTCTCGCTAGGTTGTTGAGGGTCTCACTGCTTGCTGAGACTGTCCTTGAACCTACAATCCTCGTATCTCAGCCTCCCAAGTACTAGGATTACAGGTATCCACCACCACGCCCAGCTTAAAACTACTTTGATGGGGAAAAAAATTTGTATTCTCTTTAAGATTTTTACTTAGCAAAAAGTGACAGTGCTAAGCAAAATATTTCTAAGCCAAGAACAAGCAATTTAAGGTCCTAAGAATAAAACTGAAGAATCTAAGTGGCAATTTCTGGTAGAACTTCAGCAGGTAATGGTTTCAAAATACTCATCTAATTCAGTGGTTCTCAGCCAGGTACAATTTCCACCCTCCCCTATACCTTGTGTCAGCATATTTGACAATATCTATTGACATTTTTGGTTGTCACAACAAGTTCAGACATCTAATGGGTAGAAGCCAGGGATATTGCTACACATTGTACAATGTGCAGGACAGCCCATACAACAAAGAATTATCCAAAATATTAGGAGCACCACTGTGGTAAAACCTTGCTGTAACCCAACCTCAGCAAGGAGATAGAACTTACTTCTGGTCATTGGCAGTGGCTGGTGAGAAACTTGGGAAGAATGAATGTTCCAACCCAGGGTCTTCCCTAATCTCTTGTGCCCCCATACAGACAGTGATTGTGGGAACTTAATACCTACTATCTGGCGTGGGCTGGTCAGTAATACGGTGGTGACGGGGAAGGGCAGTGTGCTCTGCAGTGTTCAACTTGACCCCAGTTCTGTGCAAACAGAAGGATGACTATACCTATTTTCTTCTAGGAAATTGTTTACTACAGCGGGCAGCTGGAGCAGGAAATGAGGCAGCAGCTCTTTTCTTGGCAACCAATGGTGCCCACGTTAACCACAGAAACAAGTGGGTAAGTGTGACAGACAGCCAGAGGAAATGGTTTGGGTTGTATGAAAGAAATGGCAGTAGTAGATGTGTAGGAAAAATGAAATAGATTCTTTATTTTCAGTATTTTATGAAAATACATGCATATGTTAAAAACCAGAGTAAAATAAATTTCCTTCATGTATCTTCAAATATTAGTTACTTAATTCATTCAGCAACTAATTTTTTTTTCCTCTTTTTTTTGTGGTAGTGGGATTGAATCCTAGGCATTCTACCTCTGAGCTACACCTCCAGCCCTATTTTTATTTTTAAATTTTGAAACATAGTCTTGCTGGGTTGCAGAGGGCCTCGCTAAATTGTTGAGGCTGGCCAAGAACCTGTGATCCTCCTGTCTCAGCCTCTCGTACTGGGATCACAGGTGCGTGCCACTGTACCTGGCTAGCAACTAATTCTTAAGTATTTGTCATGTATATCGGCCCCTGAACCAGCTTTATAGTCTAATAAAGATTAGCAAATATGTACACAAAAACCTACCATAATAGCATCTTAATTTTATAATACTTTGCATTTGCTGGGGTTCTCCAGTGTGACTGCTCATTCATTTTATATCCCAAGCTAACAAGGCAGACTGTACAGTAGTCCCTCCTTATCCACGATTTCACTTTCAGCAGTTTCTATTACATATGGTCAACTGTAGTCCAAAAATAGTAAATGAAAAATTCCAGAGAGCTGGGCATGGTGGCACATGCCTGTAATTCCAGTACTTGGGAGGCTGAGGCAGGAGGATCGCAGCTTCGAGGACAGTCTCAGCAAGTGGTAAAGCTCATCAACTTAGTGAGACCCTCTTTCTAAATAAGAAATAAAATCGGGCTGGAGGTATAGCTCAAAGGTAGAATGCCTCTGGGTTCAATTCCCAGTACCACAAAAAAAAAAGTATATATGTATAGGAAAAACCATAGTATATATAGGGTTACTATTCCTGGCTTCAGACATCATCTGGGAGGGGTCTTAGAACATATTCCCTGTGGATAAGGACAGTTACTCTACAGGATTTGGTTAAAAATATGGCTTTGGGGGTCACATTACTGGGTTTACCAGCTTTCCAATTTCCTCCATCTGTAGTCTTAGGCAAGTTACTTAACCTTTCTGAGCTTCTGTAAAATGAAGTTAATCCTGATATCATACTGTAGGGGTAAGATAAAAACAAAGTATATATTTAAGTGTGTATTAGCATAGTATCTGGGAGATTAGGTACTAAATGCTACTTATTTTTACTTTATTATTTTCAGACTGAGTAGGATGTGCATATCTTTACGATCACATTTATTTTACATCAACTTTGTGCTAGGAGCTTTAAGGATGTTATCCCTCCAAATTCTCACAATGGATTTAGAAGGACATGTAGTGTTAGGATTAAAGAGATGTTTTCCACATCTACAAATTCCTTAGGTCCGGATCTTAAGGTTCTGAGGGGTTAAGTGGCTCGTAAGTGATGGAGCCAGTATTAAGACCTAGATACCAGGATGTATAGTTGCACACTCTCTTGACAGCATTGGGCAAGGGAGTAAACGATAAGCTTGGTATCTGAGACATACCAAAGTATCTTGAGCACAAGGGAGAGGGCAGTGCCATCCTTTTCTCTATTAAATCTCATCTCTCTACACACATGGCCTGCACCTTTGGTTGGAATCGTGTTCTTGTACTCCCTGGAAGCTGAGTCCGTCTGTCCGTCCCCTACCCCTGCATTCTAGGCAACCGCTCTACATGAGCTATATCCCCAGTTTCTCTATTTTGGGGCTTTACCTCTCACCCTCTAACTTTTTCAGTGACTTTGCTTTTACCATCATTTGTCTGACTATCTACCTTTTTCTCTTCTATCATTAATTTTGCCCACTATTCATTTCTTTTTTTTTTTTTTTTGCGGTACCAGGGATTGAACGCAGGAGCGTTCTACCTCCGCACTACACCCCTGGCCCTATTTTTTATACTTTATTTTGAAACCGGGTCTCACGAAGTTGCAGAGGACCTCACTAAGTAGAGAGAAAGAGAGAGACAGAAAGAGAGGGAGGGGGGGAGAGAGAGAGAGAGAGAGAGAGAGCGCTGAGGCTGGCCGCGAACCCAGATCCTCCGGTCTCCGCCTCCCAAAGTACTGGGATTACAAGCGTGCGCCACCACGCCCGGCTTCGTTTCTAATACTATAGATGCATGCTCTGTCTCCTAACTTTAAAAAATCCTCCCAGAGCCGGGTGTGGTGGCACACGCTTGTTTTCCCAGTACTTGGGAGGCTGAGATAGGAAGATTGCCAGTTCGTGGCCAGCCTCAGCTACTTAGTGAAGCCCTCTGCAATTTAGTGAGACCTTGTTTCCAAATAAAGAATAAAAAATAGGACTGGGGGTGTAGATCGGAGGTAGAATGCCCCTGGGTTCAATCCCCAGTACCACACACACAAAAAAAACTCCCAGGACACCACGTTGTCTACCAACTCTCAATTTTTCTTTCATACCCTTCATAGAAAAACTGCATGAAACCTGAGATGCAGAGGAGTAGGGGAGACCTGATGTAAAACAAGTGAGAGCTACTGTGGAGAAAGTTGTAGAATTCTGGCTTAAGATGTTTGGACTTTATCCTGTGGGAGGAGAAGATCCACAGAAGGGTTTGGGTCAGAAGAGCAGGATGATTATTTTAGAGTTATGAGAGTGGCTGGGATAGGTAGCATGGTGAGTGTGCCATTGAGTCCAGGCTGGAGCTAAGTGGGAATCTTCTAGACAAACAATGACCTGTCCTGACCTCACACTGGATTTAGATCTAAAGCAACAGATTACAGAGGAATTGCATAATTGCAGTCAGTGGGCCATGACTGCTTATGATTTTCAGAAGCAATGGCAAGAGAGGTAGTAAAGTTGTTTTGGAGCTGGGCGTGATGATGTACTACCAGTACTTGGGAGGCTGAGACAGGAAGATCCAAGTTCTAGGACAGCCTCAGCAATGAAGCAAGACTCTCAGCATCCTAGTGAACTTGTTTCCAAACAAATAAAAGGGGCTGGGGATGTAACCCAGAGGTAGAATGCCCCTGGGTTCAATCCCCAGTACCACACACATACATACACACAAAACTGTCTTGGTGTACACATGAAAAGAAAGAGGGAGCTGGCTAAGAAGAGGAACTTGTATGGAGGGAGTAAATTCCATTTTGATTGTCGAATTCTTTCTAAATATTTAGTTAGGGATAATTAGCTGGCAGTGGGAAAATTGGGTGCAAAAAAAAAGGCTGGAAGCCGGGCATGGTGGCGCACACCTGTAATCCCAGAACTTGGGAGGCTGAGATAGGAGATTCTCAGGTTCGAGGACAGCCTCAGCTACTTAGTGAGGCCCTCTGCAACTTATTGAGACCCTGTTTCAAAATAAAGAATAAGCTGGGTGTGGTGGTGCACGCTTGTAATTCTAGTACTTGGGAGGCTAAGGCAAGAGGATCGCAGGTTCGTGGGCAGCCTCAGCTACTTAGTGAGGCCCTCCGCAACTTAGTGAGACCCTGTTTCAAAATAAAGAATAAAATATAGGGCTGGGGGTGTAGCTTGGAGGTAGAAGGCCCCTGGGTTCAATCCTTAGTACTGCAAAAAAAAAAAAAAGAATAAAAAATAAGGGCTGGGGGTGTAGCTTGGAGGTAGAATGTGCCTGGGTTCAATCCCCAGTATCGGAAGAAAAAAAAAAAAAAAGAAAGGCACACCCAGTGAGAATGTGCAAGAGGAAGGGCTGGGCAGAGGTAGCCTGAGGTAGACTAGGAGGGCTCTCACCACAATTTTGATGCGGTTCTGTGGGGAGGATGTGGGATGGGGAGGGTGCCCATGGGGTCAGTAGTAAAAGTGCTTAATCCTTATCTTCCACAATGGCAAGTCCCACAGATAAAGTCTGACACTGGAAAACCAAGAGGCAACAATAACAACAGAATAGTTAGAAATACAGAGATTACAAAAGTTCAATTAGAAGAGTTAAAAGTAGTTTCCTAGCCGGGCATGTTGGCGCACGCTTATAATCCCAGTACTCACGAGGCTGAGACAGGAGGATCTGGGTTTGTGGCCAGCCTCAGCTACTTAGTGAGGACCTCCACAATTTAGTGAAACCTTGTTTCAAAATAAAGAACAACGCAGGTTTGTAATCCCAATACTTGGGAGGCTGAGACCAGAGGATCTGGGTTTGCGGCCAGCCTCAGCTACTTAGTGAGGCCCTCCGCAACTTAGTGAGACCCGGTTTCAAAATAAAGAATAAAAAATAGGGCTGGGGGTGGAGCTCGGAGGTAGAATGCCCCTGGGTTCAATCCCCGTACTGTAAAAAAAAAAAAAAATAAAAATAAATAAAGAACAAAAAATAGGGCTGAGGGTGTAGATTGGAGGTAGAATGGCCCTGGGTTCAATCCCTGGCACCGCAAAGGGAAAAAAAAAAGTTGTTTCCTCCGGGAAAGGAGAATCTTTTTAAGGGAAAGGAAAGTGCTATCTTCCTATTTTTCACAATAAAATAAGAGTTATTGTAGAGAATCAAAGTCTCAAGTGGCGACAGGATGAACCAAGGACTGTGCCTGGCACTTGTGCTGTCTTTATTACTACCTTTAGGTGCTTAGATTGGGGCCATTTGTTTTCATTCAGGGAGAAACGCCGTTGCACACAGCTTGTCGGCATGGCCTGGCCAACCTCACAGCAGAGCTCCTGCAGCAAGGTGCCAACCCAAATCTGCAGACCGAGGAGGCTCTGCCTTTGCCAAAGGAGGCTGCGTGCCTGACCAGTTCCATGGACAGTGTCTATCTGCAGACGCCGCTGCACATGGCAATTGCCTATAATCATCCAGATGTGGTGTCCGTCATCCTGGAGCAGAAAGGTAGGTGGGAATTCTGCCCAGCAATTTGATTTGTGGACAACAGTTTGGGTTAATTACAGAGTTGATGTTTCTTTATTGGTGAGTTTCTTACCAGAAGTATCCTGTTAGGTCAGACGAGTTAAGTCTATAGTCTGGCTCTTGACTACAGCGTTTCCCTGTGTGTGCTTTCAGGATGGGGCCTGCCCGTCACCTGCCCGTCACCTGTCAAGGCAGTGTGTGAGAACCTGTGACTCTGCTCTGTCTTGTTTTGGGGTATTTTTCTAGACCATTTTAGTGTAAGCTAAGCAAAGCTTTGCATTGTCCTGAGCACTGTCTTTGAAAACTGCCGTGGCAGGTCTTCCATGAGCCAGTCAGTTCTTTCATCTCTCTTGGAGCCTCCTTGGAGATGACTCATGAGAGGGGATCCAGAAAAAAAGCCCTGCCGTGAAAGCCTGCTTCCCTCAGAAAGCCCCCAGGTTTTCTCTCTCCTGTCCTAAGATTGGTTTTATTCTTGCCTCAGTCCTTAAAGCCCAACACTTTTTAGCATTGGGCTTCTGGAGGGAAGTAAGGTTTTAGGTAGAATGTGCCTTTTTTTTCTTGGTCCTTATAGGAGCTTAAAGATCATAGGAATTAGCCGGGCGTGGTGGCGCACGCTTGTAATCCCAGTATTTTGGGAGGCGGAGACCGGAGGATCCCGGTTCGCGGCCAGCCTCAGCTCTCTCGCTCTCTCTCTCCTTGTCTCTCTCTCTCTCTCTCTCTACTTAGTGAGGCCCTCCGCAACTTCGTGAGACCTGGTTTCAAAAATAAAGTATGAAAAATAGTGCCGGGGGCGTAGCACAGAGGTAGAACGCCCCTGCATTCAATCCCCGGTACCGCAAAAAAAAAATCATAGGAATTAATTTTTAGGAAAACATTGGCAGGACATTGCTTTAATTAATCACATAATTATTGTGTTTCCATAGTGGAGTCAGTTTTCTTTATGTGAGGAGTCAGTGTTTCAAGGTATTTTTTAAAATTTCCTTTAAGCGTGGTGGCGCACACTTGTAATCCCAGTACTTGGGAGGCGGAGACCAGAGGATCTGGATTCACGGCCAGCCTCAGCTACTTAGTGAGGCCCTCCGCAACTTCGTGAGACCCGGTTTCAAAATACAGAATAAAAAATAAGCCGGGCGTGGTGGCGCACGCTTGTAATCCCAGTACTTTGGGAGGTGGAGACCGGAGTATCCGGGTTCGCGGCCAACCTCAGCGCGCATGCGCGCATGATCTCTCTCTCTCTCTCTCTCTCTCTCCCCTCTCTCCCCTCTCTCTCCTCTCTCTCTCTCTCTCTCTCTCTCT
>PVJS01059773.1:0-11425 GCA_004027185.1 Glis glis
AAAAAAAAAAAAAAAAAAGAAAATGTTGGGAAGGATGTGCCGCCAATGTCAGCAGTCACCCAGGGAGGAGGCTTGGGGTGGGTTTTGGATCGTTTCGTTTGGCTTACCTGAGTTTTTCCTTTCTCTTTTGTAATCACTGTAAAACACTCCTGCAATTTAGAACAAGGGGAAAATGAGCAGGTATTTTTGTCTTAGAATTTATGTGGTTTTGACTTTTTGACTAAGTATACATGACATCATTCAAAATTAAAAAGATACAGAAGGAGAGTGTATTAGTTTGTTTTCCGTTGCTAAAACAAAATACTGGAGGGTGGATAGCTTATTTTTAAAAATAGTTTATTCAACTCACAGTTTTGGAGACGGAAAGGCCATAGGAGAGAGGACATTGTGATACATTCATGCTACAATGTGGATGAACCCGGAGGACGTCATGCAAAGTGAAATAAACCAGTCACAGGAAGACAAATGTTATATGGTTCTGCTTCTCTGAGATGTGAGGAGCTGTCAAAATCCTAGCGGCAGAGAGTACAAAGGTGCTTTTCAGGGGCGGGGTGGGGGAGGGGAGCGGGGAGGTAGTGTTTAGTGGGTTTGGAGCTTCAGTTTGGAAAGATGGAAAAGTTTCCGGAGATGGATGGTGGTGTTAGTTGAACAACGGTGTGAATGCACTCAATGCCACCGAACTGTACACTTAAAAATGGTTAAAATGAGCCGGGCGTGGTGGCGCACGCTTGTAATCCCAGTACTTGGGAGGCTGAGACCGGAGGATCCGGGTTCGCGGCCAGCCTCAGCTACTTAGTGAGGCCCTCCGCAACTTAGTGAGGCCCTCCGCAACCTAGTGAGACCGTGTTTCAAAAATAAAGAATAAAAAGAATGCCCTTGGGTTTAATCCCCAGCACCACACACAGAAAAAAAAAGGTTAAAATGGTAAATGTTGGAGCTGGGTGTGGTGATGCATGCCTATAATCCCAGTACTTGGGAAGCTGAGATAGGAAGATCACAGGTTCTAGGCCAGCCTCGGCAATTTAGTGAGACCTATTTCAACATAAAAAAAAAATTAAATTAAATTAAATAGGGTTGAGGGTGCAGCTCAGAGGTAGAATGCTCCTGGGTTCAATCCCCAGTACCACATACACACACACACACACACACACACACACACACACGCACACACACAGATAAATGTTGTATGTATTTTACTACAATTAAGTAAGGTGATACAGAGGGGATAGAGTGACAAGTTCCCCTCAGTACCCTGTAGCCACGCAGTTTCTTCCCTGTAGTCCTGGGTACCAGTGGGAAAATTTTCATCATTCTAAACGGAAACTCCAGACCCATTAAACACAACCGGAAACCACCTTTCTATTCTCTGTCTCTGTGATTTTGACTGTACTATGTACTTCATATGAGGGTAGCTCAGGCGGGGCCCCTTCTCTCCTGGCGGAGCCAAGTTGCCCCCGGCCCCGAGAGCCCGGGGTGAGCACCCCTCCACCCCCGCCAGTGCCCAGAGCTCCCCCCCTTGTTGGGTCGGAGGGCCTGAGAGCCTGAGTCTGGGGGAGCTGGAGACCCTGCCCTGGGAAGAGCCCGGAGCTCGCCTCTGCTCTCAGCCAGAGAACACTCTTAGTCCACTTCTGTGTCCCCGGCACTTGGCTCCCAAGTGGGTACTTGGAAATGTTTGTTGACACTGCCACCCGGGAAGGAGGCGTCCCCTCTGCAGCAGGAGGCCAAGCTGGGCTGTGGCAAATGCTCCCTGATTGCCGGGTCTGCTGGTTCCAGAACCACCCAACACTGCTGGGGGCTTCCTCCCTCCACGCTGCTGGGGGTGGGGCTGAACCGACACGATGTGAGGGAGATGAGACGTCCTCCCGTGTGTCTTTGACAGCCCTGTGTGCTGCCCGCATTGGTAGCAGGGGACTGGCGTGGCACCCAGGGGCTCTGCCTGGATCCCAGGCCCTGGCCAGGCTGCTCCGTGGAGCTGCCGCCCTCACCGGGCTGTGCACGCTCACATGCTCTGTGACTAATCACCGTCTACTGAGCATTTGCTAGGAGCCGGGCCCTGGCCTAAGTGCCTGTCATGCACCCTCATTTAATACAGCTGCCCCATGAGGTAGGGCTTCCGTTAGCTCCTGTGTAAAGATGGGAACCTGCAGCACAGGGTCACGCAGGGGTGCCTCTGCCTCCCCTCCCCTCCTACCCCCGCAGCATCCCAGTCTGATGGGGGCAGGCAAGGACCTCTGCAGCCAGTCCTCCACTACGTCCATAGTGCAGCAGAGCCAGCAGGAAACTGAGCCCGTTTTACAGATAAACTGAGACCAGAGAGACAGGAGCTAGTTAGCAGCAGGGAGGGGAAGGGGCAAGAGCCTCCGCTTCTGCAGAGCCTGCGTAGATCTTTCTTTTCACTAGCTAGCAGTGTGATGATCCCATTTTACAGTGACCATGTGGGGAGGCTCAGGGGACAGGCGACCATTGCCCAGGAGGACGGGATTGGAACCCGGTTCTGTCCGACTCCAAAGCCCGAGGTATTTTTGCGCAGCAACTGTTAGCCCCAGCGGGCCACCTCGGCCAGGGAAGGTGGCGGCCGGCTGCGGCCTTTCTCCAGCGTCCCGGGAAGCACCGCCCCTGGCAGTGACTGGCTCCACGCGTCCACACCGGTGCGTCTGACCCTGGCGCCGTCATCTGGGGCATTTTCTGAGCAGTGTGCTGGGGCAGGGGCAGGGAGAGGCGTTTATGGAGCTGAAGCCAGGGAGTCGGTTGGACCTGGGTTTGATCTCGAGCAAGTTCTGTTGCCTGCACCTCAGTGTTCTCACCTGCTAAGTGGGAATGATCAACACCCTATCCACAGAGCTGTGGCGGGGACTGGAGGAGTAAAAGACAAGCACATAATAAACATCTTATAGTAAACGCATGTCCTTCCCTTCTCCTGGGAGAGCAGCCTCTAACAAGAGAGGCAGGGAAGTGGAGATTGATGGTGCCCTGGAAGCACTGGGATGGGCATAGTAGTGACTCATCCCAGGGAAGCTCTGGCGAACTCCCTGGAGGAGGTGATGAAGGTGTCTCTGGCCTTGGAAGAGATTGGAAATGGTGCTGCAGAAACCTCACAACGGAGCCGGGCGTGGTGGCACACGCTTGTAATCCCAGTACTTGGAAGGCTGAGACCGGAGGATCTGGGTTCGCAGCCAGCCTCAGCTACTTAGTGAGGCCTCCGCAACTTCGTGTGACCCTGTTTCAAAATAAAGAATAAAAAAAAAATAGGGCTGGGGGTGTAGCTCGGAGGTAGAATGCCCCTGGGTTCAATCCCTGGTACCATAAAAAAAAAAAAAAGAAAAGAAACCTCATGACGGCCTGCAATTTGGGACACGGATTCCTCCTCGTTTGTGGGGCGATCCTTGAGTCACTTTCCTTCTTGGAGTGGCCTGGCGTGTGGGGGCAGTGCCCACTCGGGTGCGGTTTCTGTTCAGAGACACTCGGAAGAAGGTGCCGCTCAGCACACCACTCCAGATTAGGAGTGTCCACGGCGCTGCCGGTCCCCCAGAGGTGTTTTCAGTGACAGATACCAGGTCTCCCTGACGCTGGGAACCTGGGCAAACACGGGGTAATTGGGACCGTGGCTCCTAACACAACTGAAAGTTCAGCTTGGCATTTGGGCAGGTGCCCTGGGGCTTCTCTGGACCCCACTTTGCCCACAAAGGCGGCAGCTGGCCCAGGAAGACACCCTTAATTGCCCTGTGCCTGTGGGGTGGCGCTGTGAGACCAGCCGGGTTTTCCTGCCTCGGCCTCACCTGCGGCCACCGTGGCCCTTGTCAGGACAGACCGCAGAGGGCCGAGCAGCGCCCACTAATTCTCAGGGGGCACTCGGGGTAGGGAAGGCAGAAACGGATGTTTGCTGGGTCTTCTGGCGAGGGGATTGGCGGCGTTGGCATCTGACTCCTTTTTCTCTGCCACCCCGGCCCCGCCTGCTGCTGGTCACCCAGCCAGGTGAGGGCAGCACCTAGCTCGGTATGGTTACCATCAACAACACGGTTGATTATGGCGGCGTAGAGGCTCTGGGGTCAGGCAGCCCTAGGTCTGGCCCTGTCACCCGTGGTCCTGGAGCACTCTCCCAGTCTCTGCGCGACTGCCATTGGCAGGTCACGAGGATGATGATAGCATTGACTGCCTGTCGTGGTACGCCAGGCACGGTTCTGGGCACCGCTCATCGGTTATGCCATGGCGCAGCTGTAAAAGCTCGAGGAGGTGGGGGTGGTATTGCTGAGGAGGGGTGGGCGACTCCCTCGAGGTCGCAGAGCTGCACACAGCTGGGATTTGCTCTCCGGACCCTCCGGCTCTGGGGGCCTGCTCTCCTCTCCGCTACGTACACTTTTGAAGTCAAGGGCTGATGTCCCAGCTGGCTTTGAGACTTTGTGCTTTATCAGATAGCTTTGAGGTCCCTGCGGGGTGTTTATCCAGGGGCTGTGGAAGTTGATTTCTGGCTTGGCTGGGTGGCCCCTGAGCATTTAATCCAGTTTGACCTCCTTGTATCACTAAGGGGAAAGTGACTGGAGGGGACGGGAAGGGACTTGCCGAAGGTCACACAGCCTGCCAGCAGCAGAGGTGGGACTCCGTACAGGACTTTCTGCATGACGGACGCGGTCTCTCCAGGCTTGCAGTGTGTGGGACCGGGGACCGTCAGGGCCCACTCTCCTCTCCAGGCTTGGTGGCTCCCCGTGGAGAGCCCAGAGACCAGCCCGCTGCCCTGCAGAGGGTCCTGCTGGTCGCAGGGAGCCAGGCGGGCAGATGGGATGGCTCCACGCAGCTCACCCCCACGCCTGTGGGCAGGACTTGCCTTGCTGGGAAAATCCACCAGCAACTGAATTTCGCTGCCACCTCTCTCAGTTGCTTCCACGTCCCCAGAGGGTTAGGACAGGTTGGGGAAGTATCCCTGCTGAGGGGGTCTGACCTTCACCCACCTGCCCCCCCCCACGTGCAGCCGGGGTAGTAGCAGTGGTGAGGACAGCCATCGTCCATCCTGGAACCAGTGTGCCTCCTTGAGCCTGCTCAGCTCATCTGTCCACGAAAGCCCCAAGAGAGGATCACTCTTCCCATCTTACAGAGGTGGAAACTGAGGTTCCTAGAAAGAGATAAGCCAGGCCTCCCGGGCCAGGAGCAGATGGCTCCCCCCTTTGCCTGCCTACCTGGTGGATTCAGAGATGCCTATCATCGAGTCTGTGAGTGACACAGGAATGAAGCAGCGTGGGCAGCCACCCCGTCCCCTGCTTGGTGGCCAGGGAGAGGGTGCTGGGGCGGGGAGGGGTGTCTGCTGGATGTCACCTCTTCCCTGCTCCAGTGAAGGGCACATCCAGGGTCTGCACACCTCAGATCCAGAGGGATTCTTAGAGATTCTATTCCAGATGGGGAGACCGAGGCAGGGCTGAGAAGGGACTCGCCCAGGTCATGCAGTGAATTAGCGACAGCCAGGACTCCAGATGATATCACCGGCCTCCTAGCCCGGTGCTGCCCCGTGACGCGCTTCTCTGTGGACCTTAGCGCCCTGCCTGCCCTGAGCAGTCTCGCTCCGACCTCACTTACTGGGATCCAGGCCGAGGCTGGTGGTTCCGGTCAAGAGCAGGCCCCTGTGTCTCTGGGCGTTGCCGGTGGAGGGTCATACTTGATACAGTGGCTTCTCAAACCCGCCGGTGCTCTGGCCCGCCCGGGCCATTACTGCCCGCCTGTAATGGAATCGGCTGCCCTGGTTAAGTGTTCACATTAAATTAATACCTCCTCCGCGGAGACAATCAGTTGGCATTTAATTTGTGTTTCCTTCCGAGAGCAGCGGAGTGCAGCTGGGCAGCTGTGATGGGCATGTCTATGAAGCGTCCCTTCCCAGGCATCGGGGTCTCCCTGGAAGTGATACCCAGGCTGGTGGTACCCGGAGGGGCAGGCAGGGGTCAGTGGGAGAGTCAGAGGGGGCCCGTCTGCCCGCAGGTGGCTTGAGCTTCCTGGCTGTGTTTTTTTTGGGGGGATGCATAGGCTACACCAACTGGGAAGAGAATGTTGGGAAGCTAAGGGACCCCATGTTTAGCTGCCTGACCGGAGGACGGCCGTGGTTAGCCCTGGTGGGTTATGTCACTGTCCCCAGCCCCGCCCCCTCCTGCCCCCTTTCTCCTTATCCGTGTACCTCCACAAACAGGGATTGGCGGTGGTATGCAGGCAGGTGGTGTGGAATGAGGAAGTGGCCCGGTCTGGTTTGGGAGCCTCTGGACGGCTCAGTGGAGGCTGGGGGGTGGGGCTCCAGGTCTTCCCGTGGGAGAGCCGCCCTGGGCATCAGTGGGCGGCCAGCACAGTGCCAAGGGGACCCGAGAGGCCAAGTCTCCTCTGGTCAAGCCGCCAGCTCCAGCGTGCCCGGCCCTGCTGCTGTGGGTGGAGCAGAGATGGCACGGGCCCTGGACCCGCCAGGAAGGAAGCTGCTGTCTGCCCCCACCTGCCCTCCCCCCGGGGCCAGGCCCACGCTTGGCCCAGATTGAAGTTTTCCACTGATGGCTTCGGCCCAGCCTCACCTGAGCTTGTTTCCCATCACCTGAGTGAGCTGGCCTGGGCGTGCCGGCCTCTCCTTCCCCGGCAAGGTGTGGGCCATTCCCAGGGCTCCCTCCCAGGGCCTGGTCTGGCTGTGGGAGCCAGCGCTGTGAGGTGCACACCGAGCTGCTGAGCCTCCCTGGCGTGCTGTGTGCCGGGGGCGGGACTCAGTGTTTTCTCTCCCTTCTTCTTCATGGAATTCTCAACACCACCCTCAGAAGGAGGTGGCATGCGACCCACCTCACTGGTGGGGAAACTGAGGCCCAGAGAGGGTAATTGACTTGGCCGAGGTTGCACAGCTGGGAAGGGGTGGGGCAGGAGTTGAACTGTCTCTCGCTGCCCAGGACTGTCTCCTCGTGAGCCCCAGTTGTCCCCGGGGCCTTACTTATTTGCTGGGGCTGCGCCCACTTTCCTCCCGAGCTGCAGCCTGCAGCCCCTTTCTCTGCTGGCACAGGAAGTGAGAAGCCTGTGAGTCAGCCCCTCTGCCCCTGGCTTCAGCTCGGGTTTCCGCCCGCGGTGGGCTAGGCTTTGTCAGCTCAGTTCCTGAGTCTGTGTGTCATTTTGAGCGGATGGGGGAGGGGGAGCCACTTGCCCTGATGTGGGACAGGGTGGGGGTGGGGCTCGGCTTTTAGCCGCCCCCTCCCCCCAGTGGCCAGCTCAGACTTCTTGGCAGTCACGTGGTCCCAGTGTATGGTCCCAGCGGTGGCTCCTCAGGAATGCAGGGAGACCACATCTGGCTGGGGTGGGGCTGCCACCTCCCCCTCCGGGCCGCCCGACTCCCACATGTGCCTGCTAAGATGGTAGCCAAGGCCCCAGATCTCGGCAGAGCTGTTGTGTGAAGTCATTTCCTCTCCTGCACTCCTTGTCCTGGCGTCCCTGCCGTCCTCCCTGGCCCTGGGAGCTGTGGGCTTGGGAAAGGGAAGGTTTCTTCTTCCTGCTCTGGACGCTCCTCCCCAGCCTGTCTCCCGGGAGAGGCTCTGAAGCCGGGTGGACACAGCCAGGGCCTGGCTGTGCTGGGCAGTCGGCTCCAGGGCTAGGAAGCCCAGATAAGGGAGCTCCAGGGGTACGGGCGGCTTGGGAGGTGAGCAGGAGACGGAAAGGTCAGTGCTGCTTTGACTCATCCATTGATTCATTCATTCAACATATCCACTCAGTAAATATCCAACTCCTCACCACGTGCCCTGTGGGTTGTAGGTGCCGAGAGCAAGGAGTGGTCATTATAACCAGGTCTCTGATTGGTGGTGGGGCTGGACTGCAGCTTTATTTTTATTTATTAATTTATTTTTTTGCAGTACTGGGGATTGAACCCAGGGGTGTTCTACCTCCAAGCTACACCCCTGGGCCTATTTTTTATACTTTATTTTGAAACCGGGGCTCACAAAGTTGTGGAGGGCCTCACTAAGTATCTGAGGCCAGCCCTGAACCCGGATCCTCCGGTCTCAGCCTCCCAAGGACTAGGATTACAAGTGTGCACCACCACGCCCGGCCTGGACCGCAGCTTTAGACCTGTTCCTCCTCTTCTCCCACCAACACCAGGGGTCTCGCCCCTTGTTTCCTCCTTGCCCCGTCCAGCAGGGCCTGGGTTCCCGAGACGTCCTGGGGTGGTGAAGATGGAGGTGACCGTCACCGTCCCTGGTATCTTAGGGCTGGCACCTTCGGGTGAGAGCTGTGAGCCCTGGGACCGTGGCCAGGCTGCCTGGGAAAAGAGGCTCCTGGGGCCTGGCTGCCTTACGTGGGGAGTTCCAGGAGGAGGGAAACAATCGTGGGTCCAGGCGTGGGGAGGAGATGACATTTGAGAGGAGCCTGGGAGAAGGGACAGGGTTCTGGGAGGCAGAGGAGGAGGAAGGGAGAGGGGAAAGAGTTTCCTAAGCACTGAGCCTTGTTTTCCTGGTCTGTGAAATGGAGACAATCCTTTGGGGATTAAGTGGCATTTTACATATACACGTGGACGGATTCATAACAGGGAGCACACCCGCCCCCTCAGGTAATGGGGGAATATCCCCCCTCCTTTCCCTCACACTTGAGAAGCCGAAGGCTTATGAGGGATGGGGGGGTGAGCTGCTGAGGGAGATTCTCAGAAACGCCCACACTCTTGCCCCAAAGGTGGCCTCTGTAAGGTGGCCCCGCCTGCCTCCTCATCTCACTGTCCCAAATGTCCCCAGAGGCCCTTCCAGCCTCTGGAGCCACTGGAGTTGGAGTGGGCCAGCCCTGGGTTTTGAATCCAGGCTCCACCATCTCCTAGCAGTGGAGACTTTGGGCAAGTCGTGTGCTCCGCTGTGGACTGGGGCCCTGCGAGGCAGGGCGAAGCCGTACCCACCAAACCCTGGACCGTAGCAGGCACGCCCCCTCTCTGTGGCGGCCTGGCTGGTGCCTCTCTGCCGCCCTGCCCTTGTTGACACAGTCCCTCAGCCCGAGACGCCCTCCCTGCTGAAACCTTATGGGTGGCAGACACGGGGCAGGGGAAGGGATCCTGTCTGGGAAGCAGGTGTTGAAATCTCCAAGTCAACTTGGTTGACCAGTTTTGGGTGAAGCTGGGTGCTCCCTGGCTCTGGGCGGAATGGCAACGAGTGGGGTGTCTGGGGCGCAGTAAGAAACACATTATAGTCCGGCCCTTCACCCCAGTCGGCCCTGAGCGGCTGAAGGGCACACTTTCTGCACCGTCAACACCAGCACTGGCTGAGCCAGGTTTTCCTGCTGCAGCTGGGAGAGCCGTTCGGTTCGCCCTGGCACGCAGGGTCTGTCTTTGCTCTCCTGGGGGCAGGAGAGCCAGCTGCCCACCCAGCCGGCTTTGGAAATCAAAGGCCCAGGAACTCTTTCCTGCAAGCTCATCATCAGGATGCAGCTATGGAAACCTGATCGGGGTGTGGGTACAGGACTCAGGGCGAGCGGGGAGGGCTGGGGTGAGACACTGGATCATGGGGTCTCCCAGAGCCTGGCCACTCAAAATGCCATCTACAGACTAGCATTGCCAGGTAGTCATCTATCCCACCCACACCTGCCGAGTCAGCGTCTGCCAGGTGAGCCCCGGGCACGGGCACGGTACAGTTTTAGACGCGCTGCTTTAGAGCACCTGCTAGGTTTGAGCCCCAGTTGTCTGCAGCACCCTAACTGTGTGACTTCAGATAAGTTACCTCGTCTCTCTGAATCCCAGCTCCCTCATCTGCAAAATGGGTTTGGATAAAAAGTCTTCACCCGAAAGGGTTAATAATTCACATCTAAGCAGAAAGTGTGTGTACAGGCCCTGAGCCACACGTGTGGGACGCAGCGCATGCCTGCCACCGATGGCTGCTGCTACTGTCTGGAGATCCAAAGACATGGATCAGTTCTGGGTTTTGGCAAGATTTGGGGCAAGTTGCTTTCCCTCTCTGGGCCTCATTTTCCCCACCTGTGCACTGGGTCTGTGGGCCCTTGCCCTGCCTTCCGCACCAGACGGTTGCTCAAAGAAGAGGTGGAGCATGCCTCTTTCCCAGGGGCCCTGCAGAGGGACAGGGTGGGTGTCAGTCTTTGTCCCTCATGGCCCTGTGGCTGTAAGAAGCAGCAGTCAGTCTGCGGCAGCACCACGCTCAGGCTGGCCTTTGCACCGCTCTGCTCAGCGGCTTTGGCACCGAGTCCCCTTCCCCCTCGGAGCAGTGTGGCCAGGAGCGATGATTCAGCTGGGGACCGGTGTTCTGGGCCTCTGCCTCTCTTGAGGGAAGCCCCAGGTGCCCCATGCTGCTGACGGGGTGAGGGTGGCCTGGGGACTTCTCCCCGCTTGGCACTCCCATCCCCCACATTGGGCCTGTTCTTCTCGGCCAGAGGTGGCCTGGGCTGGACTCTTAGCCTTGCCCGTGACATACCGGGCGACCTTGGACAAATGGCTTGTGCACTCAAGGCCTCAGTTTCCCTCTTTGTACAACAAGAGGGCGTCCAATGAGATGGTCCTGTCCCGGGGGGAGGCCCCGAGGTTCTCTCCCTGCCCCTCCTCTATCTGCTGGCGGGAGCCCCCACCCCAGCCTCGCTTCGTTGCTCCCTGGGTCTGCATCCTGGGGCTCACAGCAGATGCCGGCTGGGCAGTTAATGTGGGCTGGCAGAGTCCGAAGTGACGGGGAGAGGGCGTGTGTCCTCCGGGAGCCGGCTAGAGCCGTCTCGTGTGGGAGAGCAGGAATTTTCCTCTGTGTGTGCAAACAGTATCCGTTTTCTCCCGTTTCCAAAAGCTGGTGACGTAACCCACTCTTCATCCCTTCCTCCCCTCCGGCCTATTTTTAGCTGGCCTGGCAGCAGCCTAAAGGCGTCCAGACCTCCTTGCTCTGCGGCCATGTAGGGAGGGCGGTATGGGACAAGGAAAGACAGAAGCTGGTCTGTCTGGCCCAGGATGGGGGAGGGAAGAAGCCGGCCCCAGCTCCTCCAGGGAGGGAGGAGAGGCTGGTGGGGGGAGGGGGATGGGGCCTTCAGGCTTAGAGGTTCTTGGTCTATGGGAGCCCCACCTTGTAGGGGGACTCTGAGCCCCGCTGGGACCATGTCCAGCTCTACCTCCCTCAGCCCATCTTGGGCTTTGCCCTCTCCACCTGTAACATACCTGTGCCGCCGTCAGGCTGTGGAGGGCTGAAAACCTTCATATAGAACGCGCCCACTGCAAAGGAAGTCTCAATAAGGGGGCTGGTATCGTGGCTGTAGCTATTGTCAGCATGTGGCCCCGGGGAGCCACTGCTCCCCATCCAGTGGTTAATGCTGGGGGTACACTGAATCCTGGTGTGTCTGTACCCCACTGGCCATTTCTGTCCGGCTTTAACCAACAGGTGCGTGAATGACATAATTTGCAGAATGCTATTGGAATAGGGCCTGGCGTATAAGAATGCTCAATAAGGGAGCGCTGTATTTGTTGGGTTTTGTTTTCTTTTTT
>PVJS01059774.1:0-11425 GCA_004027185.1 Glis glis
CTTTATTTTGAAACCGGGTCTCATGAAGTTGCGGAGGGCCTCACTAGGTAGAGAGAGAGAGAGCGAGAGAGAGAGAGGAGAGAGAGAGAGAGAGAGAGAGAGAGAGAGCATGCCCGTGTGCACGCACGCGCGCGCTGAGGCTGGCCCTGAACCCGGATCCTCCAGTCTCCGCCTCCCAAAGTACTGGGATTACAAGCGTGTGCCACCACGCCCGGCCCTTTTTCATTTCTGATTTTGGTAATTTGGGTTGATTCTCTCCTTCTTTTGGTTAAGTTAGCTAGTGGTTTGTCAATTTTGTTAATTTTTTCAAAGAACCAGCTTCTTGTTTTGTTGATTCTTTGTATTTCTTTATTCTCTATTTCAGTAATTTCTGCTCTGATTTTAGTTACACCTCGTGCTTTTAGTACCACTACACTTTTTTGTATTTCTTCTTTTTCCTTCTATTTCAATCAGGATGCTTGTCTGTCAAGAAATACCAACAGAAAGTTGTTAAAAAATAAGGATTTAGCCAGGCGTGATGGTGCACACTTGTAATCCCAGTACTTGGAAAGCTTAGACAGGAGGACTGCAGGTTCAAAGCCAGCCTCAGCAACTTAGCAAGGCCTTCTGCAACTTAGTGAGACCCTGTTTCCAAATAAGAAATAAAATCGGGCTGGGGGAATAACTTGGAAGTAGAGCCTCTTGGTTCAATTCCCAGTACCAAAAAAACAAAAGACTTATTAATTCACCTAAGAAGAAGTCTAGAGACAGATATTTAATTCAATGAAAGAGTTGTTTGATTCAATACACTGATATCATAAATCAATGCTTTTCTTGTCCTTCCCTTCTGCCATTCTTAGCCTGACTGACTCTTCTTCATAGAGCATGTCTGCCACACAATAGTTATCACACACAGCAGTTTCTTAACCGTGGACATTTGGCATTTCGGGCTAGATAATGCATTGCCATGGAGACTGATCTGTGCATCATGGAGTGTTTAACAGCATCGCTGGCCTCTACCCAAGGTGTCTGTAGCCCCCTCTCCACATCTGTGATAAGAAAAATGTCTCCAGTCATTGCCAGATGTCCCACAGGGAGCAAAATCACCCCTAGTAAAGAGCCACTAACAGAACAACAATCTGAAAGAGCAGAAAAGAGACCATTACCCCTCCAGGTGTTTCAGTTTAAGACCAAGGATGGCTTTGCCTAGACCTTCTCAGCAGACTTGCTCTCTGTTGCACCCATCAGAATTGTCACTTGTCCATGACTCAACCAACTGCATAAAAAGTGAATAGGAACCAGTTTTTCCCTTAGACCAGGCCTGTGAGACACCACTGTGGCCCACACCTCAGCATCTTTGGTGTACACTTTTTAAAAGTCAACTTTTATTTTGGAATAATCAAAATGTAGACAAAATTTTCAGATAGCACAGAGAGTTCCTATATGTTCTTATCCAGTTCCCCCTAAGATTATCATCTTATATATCTATGGTACATATCTTATATATCTTTGTCAAAATTAAGAGACCATTATTAACATGTTACTATTTTTTTTTTTTGCAGTACTGGGGATTGAACCCGGGGCGTTCTACCTCCGCTCTACACCCCCGGCCCTATTTTTTATACTTTATTTTGAAACTAGGTCTCACGAGGTTGCGGAGGGCCTCACTGAGTAGAGAGAGAGAGAGACAGGGAGAGAGAGAGAGAGAGAGAGAGCGCTGAGGCTGGCCGCGAACCCGGATCCTCCTGTCTCCGCCTCCCAAAATACTGGGATTACAAGCGTGTGCCACCACGCCCGGCTTAACATGTTACTATTAACTAAGTTTCACATGCTTTATTCACATTTCAACCAGTTTTTTTCTTTTTCTTTTTCTTTTTTTTGCAGTACTGGGGATTGAACCCAGGGGTGTTCTACCTCCGAGCGACACCTCTATCCCTATTTTTTATACTTTATTTTGAAACCAGGTCTCACGAAGTTGAGGTTGCGGAGGGCCTCACTAAGTAGCTGAGGCTGGCAGCGAACCCGGATCCTCCGGTCTCCGCCTCCCAAGTACTGGGATTACAAGAGTGCGCCACCACGCCCGGCCTCAACCAGTTTTTTTCTACTATGTCCTCCTTTCCGGTCGGTCGGTGACAGTTTTTCATTCTTCTTGTTTTTAGTGACCTTGATAGTTTTGAAGGGTACTGACCAGGTGTTTTGCATAATAACTCTTGATTTGGGGTTTGCCTGATATTTTACTAGTTATGAGCTTATGGACCTTTAAGAGGAAGACCACAAGCTGGGTGTGGTGGCAAATGCCTATAATCCCAGTACTTGAGAGGCTGAGACAAGAGGATCACAGGTTTGAGGTCAGTCTCAGCAACTTGGTGAGACCCTCAGCAACTTAGTGAGATTCTGTTTCAAAATAAAAAGGGATGGGGGTGTAGCTCAGAGATAGAATGAATGCATCCGAGTTCAATTCTCAGTACCAAAAAAAAAAAAAGAGAGAGAGAGAGGAAGACCACAGAGGTAAAGTACTCCTCTCGTCACATCAAGAATACATACTAGCAACATGACTTAGCACTATCGATGGTAGTATCTTGATTGATTTCAGGTAGTATTGGCCCTATATTTCCACTATAAATTTACTATTTTTCCCTTTCTGTGATCTATTCTTTGGAAGCAAAACACAAAATTCAGCCCGTACTCAAGGGGGGAGGGATAAGTTCCAAATCATGGAGGGAGGAGGGTTATTAGCAGTCCCCCGTATCCACAGCGAGATGTTCCAAGATCTCTAATGGATGCTCGAAACCACAGATAGTGCCAAATCCTATGTATACTATGTTTCTTTTATATATGATATATTTATAATGATAAAGTTTAATTTATATATTAGGCACAATTAGAGTTTAACAACAATAACTAATAATAAAACAGAATAATTATAATAATGCACACTAATAAAAATTATATGAATGTGGCTTCTCTCTTGAAAAGAGTCAAGACAAATATTAGTATTTTTGGACTAGGGTTGACCACAGGTAACTGATACAATGGAAAGTGAAACTGTGAATAAGGGGGGGACTATTGTACATGTATTACTTAAAATTCTTTAGCAAGCCGCCGGGCGTGGTGGCGCACGCTTGTAATCCCAGTACTTTGGGAGGCGGAGACAGGAGGATCCGGGTTCGCGGCCAGCCTCACCTTTCTCTCTCTCTCTCTCCCTGTTTCTCTCTCTCTCTCTCTCTCTCTCTCTCTCTCTCTACTTAGTGAGGCCCTCTGCAACTTCATGAGACCTGGTTTCAAAATAAAGTATAAAAAATAGGGCCGGGGGTGTAGCGCGCATGTAAAACGCCCCTGGGTTCAATCCCCGGTACCCCCCCCAAAAATAAAAATCTTTAGCAAGGACAATTTGTCTCTGTTTACCCATTTAAAATTATTTATTTGAGAAAACCATATATTCAGATCAGTATGGATTCAGGTATATTTGTTTTATTATTTGTATTATAATACTAATAAAATTACTATTTTGTATTGTAATGGTTAATTTTAAGTGTCAACTTGGCTGGGCTAAGGGATGCCCAGATAGCTGGCAAAGCATTATTTCTGATGTGTCTGTGGTTGCGTTTCTGGAAGAAATCTGCATTTGAATTGTTAGACTGAGTACATAAGATCACCTTCACCACTGTGGTTGGACATCATCTAATCTGTTAAAGGAATCAAACAGAACAAAAAGGAAAAGGAAGAATGAATACACTTCTGGGACTGGGGCATCTATTTTCTCCTGCCCTTGGGCATCAGTGTGCTTGGTTCTCAGGACTTCAAGCATGGACTAGAACTACCCAACTGGCTTTCCTGGGACTCTAGCTTGCAGACAGTTGATTATAGGTATTTTCTCTACAATCAAGTGAGCCTATATAAATTTCATGCTTGTTCTGCTTCTCTGTCTAATGAAGTGGCTCTTCCTCACATTGTTCCCATGTAGGCCATTTGGGATCTCTTTCAGATCAACTCCTATGGCCTTCTGACGTATTCCCATTCTTTTATTTATTTATTTATTTATTTATTGAGCACTTCCTTCCTTGCTTTCAGGCACTATAACATGCATCAGACTCATCTTGTATTTCCATTGTCTGTTAGGGGCCATCTTAGCCCACACAATAAAGTCACCATTTCGGGCCGGCTTAACCATGTACACAGTACATGCTAAGTGGAAATTGTCCTCATGCAGACAAGCTTCCTTGGACCAGAAGGGACCAAAAGGTGGACACTGATGACCTTCTATTCTCCCTGAAACGTTCACCTTGCCACTCCCTAGTCTTAACTTGTAATTGCCACTCCCTGGTCTCAACTTGTGATCTTCTTCCCATTTGCTTTGTTTGAACCCTTAATATAAGAAGGGCCCTGGCTACAGAAGGCCAGGAGAATTGACATCTCTATCTCCTTCCTGAATCCCCAATTATTTAAATATATTCTTCAGATTATTATATCAGACTTCATGTTGTTGTCGTGTGAGAAGACTATTGATCAGGAAGCTGCCTTGAGCAGCGACCTTCCGTGGCAGGAACCATGGAATAATTTTCAGGGAGCGGCCTGAAGTAGCAACCTTCCGTGGTAGGCTACAGAGCAAGCACCGTCCGCTGGAGTCCACAATAATTGCCCAGTCTTATAATTAATCATTTCTTCAAATATCCCTATTCCATTTTATTGAAAAATGGTATTTAGAAATCAAGATTTGGATGTGAGTGTGCTCATTGCTATTGGGGTGTCAGTGCTTCTAGCCCCTCTCAGAGACAGAATTAAGAAATATTTGTGTGTATACTAACATATGTATACAAACATACATATAATTATTTCTATATCTATCTATTATATATATGTGTATGTACATATATACATACATATATATATATATATATATATGACCTTCTATTCTCCCTGAAACATTCACCTTGCCACTCCCTAGTCTTGTAATTGCCATGGTTTGATGTTTTTGTCCCTCTAAAATTCATATGTTGAAACCTAATCCTCAATATTGTATGAAGAGGTGAGACTTTTGGGAAATGATTAGGTCACAAGGTCACAAGGGTTTCATCTTCATGAATGAGATTAGTGCTCTTAAAAAGAATCCTGAGGAGCCTGGCGTGGTGGCGCACGCTTGTAATCCTAGTACTTGGGAGGTGGAGAACGGAGGATCCGAGTCCACAGCCAGCCTCAGCTACTTAGTGAGGCCTCCGCAACTTCTTGAGACCCGGTTTCAAAATAAAGTATAAAAAATAGGGCTGGGGGTGTAGCTCAGAGGTAGAATGCCCCTGGGTTCAATCCCAGGTACCACAAAAAAAAAAAAAAAAATCCTGAGAAAGCTTGTTCACCCCTTCCACAGTAGAAGAACATGACTAGAAGATGCCATCTATGAAGCAGAAAGTGAGCTCTCTTCAGATACTGAATTTGCTAGCGCCTTGATCTTGGACTTCCAGACTCCAAATCTGTGAGCAATAAATCTGCTTATAAATCCATTCTAAGGCATTTTGTTATAGTGGTCAAAGCGCGCACGCGCGTGCGCACACACACACACACACACACACACTCATTTATCAAATGAGTTTATGGCCAGGTGTGGTGGCGCATGCTTGTAATCCCAGTATTTGGGAGGCAGAGACCGGAGGATCCGGGTTCACAGCCAGCCTCAGCTTCTTAGTGAGGCCCTCTGCAACTTCGTGAGACTCGGTTTCAAAATAAAGGATAAAAAATAGGGCCGGGGGTGTAGCTTGGAGGTAGAACCCCCCTCCCTGGGTTCAATCCCTGGTACCACAAAAAAAATGAGTTTATTATGTATTTTTGGAAATACTGAGGATTGAACCCAGGGGCATTCTACCTCCAAGCTATACCCCAGCCTTTTTTTTTATTTCTTATTTTGAAACAGGGTCTCACTAAATTACTGAGGGTCTTGCTCAGATGCTGAGAATGGTTCTGAATCTGCCGATCCTCCTGTCTCAGCCTCCCAAGTACTAGGATTACAGGCACCGCACTTGGTGGGTTTTTTTTTTGTGTGTGTACTGGGGATTTGAACCCAGGGGCATTCTACCTCTGAGCTACACATGCCCTATTGCATTTTTTATTTTGAAACAGGGTCTCACTAGGTTACTGAAAAATCTCACTACATTGCTGAGGTTGTCCTCAAACCTATGATCCTCCAGTCTCAGTCTCCCAAGTATTGGGATTACAGGCATGCACTACCATGCCGTACTGGCATTCAGCTATATTATGTAATATTGATTCCAATTCATTTCCTTAGAGTTTATTCTAGCCTTTCTCCCTTGATTATTTGTAACTCCTTTCTCTGATAGTGAGAAACCTGGCTTCCATTATGTACTATCCATTTACTTATTTGTTCAACTCCAGTATACATGTATAGCAGGTACAGAATTATTTATGCAGACTCCTGTGAGAAATTTAAAAATTAGAGTACGTGTTTATATAAAGGTGTTTTAAGCAGGGCGTGGTGGCGCACACTTGTAATCCCAGTACTTGGGAGGCTGAGACCAGAGGATCCGGGTTCGCAGCCAGCCTCAGCTACTTAGTGAGGCCCTCCGCAAAAAAAAAAAAAAAAAGAAGGGCTGGGAGTGTAGCTCAGTGGTAGAATACCTGGGGTTCAATTTCTACTACCATGCACACAAAAAATATGAATTTATTGATTTATAAGGATAATAATAATTGTCACACTGACCAGATACTTTTGTTTACTGCTTATAGTATTATCTTTCTATAGGCAAATCCACGTGGGAAACCAAATTATTACTGGAAGATTACTTGGTAAGTATAAATTAGATCAATAGAAGTTGAAGTTAATGCTACCAAGTTATAACAAACTAATATATCTACTTCTAAGAACATACCTGATAAAGAGTCTAGATACTTTAACTCTGTGGGTTAGAGTTTTGAACAATCTGGACACAGCAGTGGTTAAAATAATGGTCTCCCAAAATGTACACATCCTAATCCCAGAACCTATGAATATGTTTTATTATGTGGCAAGGGGGAATTAAGATTGCAGATAAAATTAAGGGTGCTAATCAGCTGGATTTAAAATAAAATTATCCTAGTGGGCCCAGTGCAATAATCACAGGATGATTTAATGACTTTAAATGTGGAAGAAGAGGCCAGGCATGGCGGCACATGCTTGTAATCCCAGTACTTGGGAGGCTGAAACAGGAGGATCTCAGGTTCGCGGCCAGCTTCAGCTACTTAGTGAGGCCCTCCGCAACTTAGTGAGACCCTGTTTCAAAATAAAGAATAAAAAATAGGGCTGGGGGTGTAACTTGGAGGTAGAATATCCCTGGGTTCAATCCCTAGTTCCATAAATAAATAAATAAATAAATAAATAAGGAAGGAAGAGGGAGGTAGAAGAGTCAGTGTCAGAGTAATACAATGTAAGAAAGACATGTCCAGCCATTTCTGGCTTTGAAGATGTAAAGGGGCCTCAAACCAAGGAATGTGGGAACCTCTAAAAGCTGGAAAATCCAGGGAAACCATTAGAACCCCTAGAACCATTAGGAAAAACCCTGCTGGCAACTTGATTATAATTCAGTGAGACTCATTTAGGATTTCTGACCTCTAGAACTATAAGATAATAAATTTGTGTTATTTTAAACCACTAAGTTTAAAATAATGGTGGAAAACTAATGGAAAGCAATGGTGGAAAACTAATACAGACATTTTGCCAACATTTGATCTTTCTTACCTTTACAGATTCCATAAACTTTTCTTCCTTAAATACCATCTTTTATACAAACAATAATACAAGCTGGCAAGGGTGTGGGGAAAAAGGAACACTTATACGTTGTTGGTGGGATTGCAAATTAGTACAGCTGCTACAGAGATCAGTATGGAGATTCCTTAAAGGACTAGAAATGGAACTGCCATAAGACCCAGCTATGCCACTCCTTAGTATATTTCCAAAAGAATTAAAGCCAGAATGCTATCATAATGTATGTACACACATTAGCGCAATTCACAATAGCTGAGTTACAGAAACAACCTAGGTGTCCCTCAACAGATGAATGAATAAAGAAAATGTGGTATATACACTGAAAAAAATTTCACTCCGCCTTAAAGAAAACCAAGATTATGCCATTTGTAGGAAAGTGGATGGAACTGGAGAATATCATGCCAAGTGAGATCAGCCAGACTCAGAAAATCAAAGGACATCTGTTTTCTCTCATATGCAGAAAATAGAAAAAAAGGAATGAAAAGGAATCTCATGAAAATTGGGAGAGACCAGTAGAATAGTAGAAGGAGATCAGGGGAAGTAGGAGGGAAGGGAAAAGGGAGGTATGAGGAAGGAAACATCAAATAATGTTATATGCGTGTATGAATGTATCACTGTGAATATCACTATCATGTACAATTACAATGTGCCAATAAAATTATAAATACTATATATATTTTTTTTACAGTACTGGGGATTGGACCCAGGGGCATTCTACCTCTGAGCTACACCCCCAGCCCTATTATTTATTCTTTTATTTTGAAACAGGGTCTTACTAAGTTGCAGAGGGCCTCACTAAGTAGTTGAGGCTGGCCATGAACCTGGGATCCTCCGGTCTCAGCTTCCCAAGTACTGGGATTACAAGCATGTGCCACTATGCCCAGCTAATACTATATTTTTTAAAAAGCAAAATAATACAATAATTTGGTATAAAGTTTTATTTAGACAGGTTCTCTAACTGGATTACCTTGACTGGACTTAGGATATTCAACCAATTATGTGGACATTCCATGTACTGGGAAATCTTCCTAGAAATGGGCCATTTCTTGGCCTTGGGAATCTTCAGACAATAGGAATGTGGCTCTGGTTCTAAGTTTTCTTATTCATGTATTTTGTTCTCTCAAAGGCCATTCCCAAGACTAACTGAAAACAAAAGGTGAATTCTAGAATGTCACAAATTCTCTAGGGATTCCAAATCTAGGAATGTTCAGAGCAGAACAAATGCCTAACACCATGAGCTAAATTGGAATATTTAATTTTACTGTGGTACTGGTGATTGAACCCAGAGGTGTTCTACCTGCAAGCTACCCCAAGCTACCTCCAAGCTGTTATTTTAAAAATAGGGTCTCGCTATGTTGCTGAGGCTGGCCTCAAACCTGTGATCCTCCTGTCTCAGTCTCCCAAGTACTGGGATTACAGGTATGTGCCACCACGCCCAGCTAATCTGGCCTATTTTAAATCAACATATTTGATTATTGTTACCTGCAGAGTACAACTACATTATGTTGTCAAAGGCTTGTGGTAAGAGACAGAGCAAATCTTTCATTGTCTCAAGGTAGCATTAATATTCTCTATCTCTAAAAACACAGTTATTTATAGTCCACATTGTAGAATGTGGACTTGGTTTGGGTTTTTTTTTTTTTTTTTTTTTTTTTTTGCAGTACCAGGGATTGAACCCAGGGGCATTTTACATCCGAGCTATACCCCTGGCCCTATTTTTTATACTTTATTTTGAAACCGGGTCTCACGAAGTTGCAGAGGCCTCACTAAGTAGCTGAGGCTGGCCATGAATCCGGATCCTCTGGTCTCAGCCTCCCAAGTACTGGGATAACAAGCATGCGCCACCACGCCCGGCTGCTGGACTTGTTTTAAATAATAAAGCACTAAATGTTACTGAGGTCTTACTATGTACCAGACACTAATTTCATTTAAACCTTACAAACCACAGGACTCAGGTACTATGATTATCCTTGTTTTACAGATAAAGAAATGAGGCTCAGAGTAGCTGTGTTTTTAAACCAAGTTTAGATAACTAGTTCTGAGTTCTTAACAAATACACTTTACCATAATTTAGACATTAAGTCACTTCAACAAATACAGGTATCTAGGAGTTAAAATAAAGGGAGGAGCTAGGCATGGTGGCATATGTCTGTAATCCCAGTACTTGGGAGGCTGAGACAGGAAGATTGTAGGTTTGAGGCCAGCCCCAGCAATTTAACAAGGCTTTCAGCAATTTAGCAAGACTCTGTTTGAAAATAAAACATATAATAGGGCTGTGGGTGTAGCTTAGAGGTAGAACGCCCCTGTATTCTGAAATAAAAAATATAACAGGGCTAGGGTGTAGCCCTATTATATCTATCTCTAAGCTACACTCCCAGCCCTATTTTTATTTTTTGTTTTGAAACAAGGTCTCACTAGGTTTCTGAGTCTTGCTAAGTTGCTGAGGCTGTCCTCAAACTTGTGATCCTCCTGTCTCAGCCTCCCAAGTATTGGGATTATAGTAATGCACCACCACACACAGTTTAGCATCAAGAATGTATTGAACACATCCCTATATAGAAAGAGAGAAAGGAAAATATTGATTTATTTCATTTAATTAATTAATTAATTTTATTTTTTGTGGTACCTCCGAGCTACACCCCCAGCTCTATTTTTTATTCTTCATTTTGAAACAGGGTCTCACTAAGTTGTGGAGACCTCACTAAGTAGCTGAGGCTGGCTGCGAACCCTTAATCCTTCTGTCTCAGTTCCCCCAAGAGTACTGGGATTACAAGCGTGCGCCACCATGCCCGGCTTTTTAATTTAAATTATGTGTATAGAGAGGACTAAAAACAGTACTCCTAAAAGTATAAAGAAAA
This sequence comes from Glis glis, assembly GCA_004027185.1. NCBI lineage: Eukaryota > Metazoa > Chordata > Mammalia > Rodentia > Gliridae > Glis > Glis glis. The sequence continues at coordinate 10,585 of PVJS01059774.1, forward strand.
GTTTTAAAAACTTATCAATAGAAGAAAACCGATATGGCTCACTTTTTTTTTTTTTTTTGCATGCAGGTAAGCAGAGATATTTAGGCATTTTAACTCCTTTAGTAAATTGCTCTATCCTTAAATAAATATGGCTTTTGGTTCAAGTCAATTAATGCAATCAATATTTATAGAATACCCTCAAGGGTAATTACCCTAGAACCTAGGAAGTTTCAGACTCTGACTTACATGGTCCCTGTGGGTACTGGGAGCTGCTTTGGCATTTAGTGTTCTAATGGGAAGCAGAAACAAGGTTGCAAACACAAAGAAGTGCTAGGTAGGATTTCTGGTAAACTATCTAAAAGAGTTTACAGAAGGAAGGGACCTGAATTTCCATGGCTCTAGTAATTTGCTATGGCTTCTTTTTGCATTTTGTTGTTGTTGTTGCTGCTGGGATCGAACACAGGAGTACTCTGCCAATGAGCTACATCTCCAGCCCTTAAAATTTTTTCCTTTTTTTTTTTTTTTTGCGGTACCAGGGATTGAACCTAGGGGCATTCTACCTCCGAGTTACACCCCCGGCCCTATTTTTTATCCTTTATTGAAACCGGGTCTCACGAAGTTGCAGAGGGCCTCACTAAGTAGCTGAGGCTGGCCACCAACCCAGACCCTCTGGTCTCTGCCTCCCAAGTACTGGGATTACAAGCGTGCGCCACCACGCCTGGCTCCGGCCCTATTTTTTCATTTTTTATTTTTTATTTTATTTTATTTTTTTGGTACCCGGGATTGAACCCAGGGGCGTTCTACCTCCGCGCTATGCCCCCGGCCCTATTTTTTATACTTTATTTTGAAACCGGGTCTCACG